>CAEGAF010144565.1:0-36597 GCA_903067075.1 Micropoecilia bifurca
TCTGTATATATATATGCAGCTCGGCTGCAGGAAAGGCCAGAGACAATCTAGTGCTTTTTGGCGCTTTCCTCTCCAATCCCTCGGCTTCATCAGCGCTGTGACTCATTCTCATTTCTTCCCTCTCGCCTCTCTGAGTACTTCTTTCTCATCTGCCTTTCCCTCTATTTTCAACATCTCTCTCGCTCTCTCTCCTCTCTCACAGGCAAAAGCCTGACATTGCCACAGCAACGTGTGAGGACACACACATGCACATACAAAGAAAACCTGTTGCCTAGCAACTAAAGGATGAGACAGATGCAGGCCTATCAGAGAAGTGGGCGAGAAAGCTGTGTACAGAAAGAGAGCAAGCCTATTGACCTATTAACAAACATCTCCAACACTGTAAAGGGGCCTGCAGAAAGTTGGTCCTTTATATGCATGTCGGTGCTATTCAGAACAGTGGCGAGTCAAGAGGATGTGCAGTTTTAAGATGTCTGTGACAAAAAGCTTCAAAACAACTGTCATCATTAGATGCTCTGGTGCTCCACTTCCATGCCCTTACTTTCTTGTGAGTGGAGACCCATTGTAAGGATTACTAAAACAAAGTCAACCACTAAATGCACCTCCTAAGAGGTTGGCTGAAATCAGAGAATAAATACTCTGCAAGGGGATTTAGAAGCAGCTATTGACATGAAAAACGCAGTTTGCATGCCAATACACAGTAACTAAATGTTTATTTACTTCTAGCTTTATCCTTGAGCTTTGCACACACCAAGCAGTTTAGTGAGTTTGGTTTTTCAAGAGAAAAATCACTTATGTTGATTAGGGATGAGCATTATGTCCCAAATACAATCCAGTACAATCTTTTCTACACATTCTGCTTGTACCTGGTCGGACCCTGATCACAACTGCCAGGTCCTTCTGGCTGAGATTCAACAAAGTGTTGAAAATAATACCAAAGGTGCAACACACTTAGATCTGGTGATTGCACAGTGAACTTATCATGTTCAAGAAACCACTGAGCTGATCTGACCTTTTTTTTTGTTGGACATGTTGCATTATCCTGCAGGAAGTAGCGATCACAAGATGGGTACACTGTTGTTAAAAAGGAATGTGCAAGGTCAGCAACAACACCCATGTAGGCTCTGGGGTTTAAATAATGCTCGGTTGGTACTAAGAGGCTTAAAGTGGGCCAAGAAAATATTCCTCACCATACACCAACACCAGCCTATTCTGTTGACACAATAGAGGATATATATGCTTTCATGTTGCTTTTTTTTTTTTTTTTTTTTTACCACCAATTCTGGTTTTCCAGTTTGTTACTGTCTAGTTTTCAGCAACACATTTGAATTGTTGTCTTAGCTTCCTGTTCTTGTCTGACAGGAGTGGATGGTGATTTAGTTTCCTGCTGCTGTAGCACTTAAGACTTAAGGTATAACGTGCATTCAGACAGGGTCGTTCTGCATGCCGTGGTTGTACTGACAGGTTTTTCAGCTACTTTATGTCATTTTCAAACTGCTTTCTTTTTGACCGAACCACCACTACAGCTGTGCAACTAGTCAGTGTGCTCCATCAATATCAACATTCAAGTCAGTTTAGTTAATTTGTGTGAAAACGCTTAAGATTCAATGAAACAAATCAGTAGATCACAAAACACATGGTGTTCAAGATTTGCTAAGTGATTGCTGCACCACTGAGCAACACAACAAATCTATTCAACCAGATGGGATATAAACATGTCTAAGGTCGCCAGCGCTTGGAGATTTAGTAAGTTTCATTCTAGGAAAAGAGGAATAGTGCTCTTTAACTATTTTTTAGAACTCAGCTTAGACCTTGGTGACAAACAGGAAAGTTGTTTATTTTTATGTCCTTTATTTGACTAAGTAAATTCCCAGTAATTTTAAGGGAAGATTTAAAATATGGGCCGCATCATGGAACATTTCATGTTCTGTGAAGGAGGGATAATTTTCAATGACTGTGATTTGAATAGCTTTTTTCCATCCTCAGGTATGCTACTCACTGGATAGTTTTGCTTTTTAGACTATGCTCTATCAAACTAAGATATGTTTGGAATGGAATTGGATCCTGCATTTCAAATGTATGGAATTTGTGCTTATCATGCAATATCAACATTCAGCCTGTTTGAGGGAGACTGACTTCAGCAGAAACTCACATCCCATACAAGTGACGGCGTCCACCGTGTTAAGCAGTGAGAGATTTGGAAACATTGTGATTACACATCAGAATGAGAGAAGTGAGGAAAATATGCATAAACTGATCCTGTCCTAAATTGTCAGATATTATTCTTAATAATAATATTTCTCCATTTTCTGATATTATACAACCTACGTGCCAACGTGCATTTCCAATAGAAAAAACAAAACATGAGTGTTACTTCAAGGGCATAGGGGGGAAAAACTGATGTGAGAAATAGAAGAAGATGCTTAAAGGTGCTATACAGTATTAAGCAACACAATAGATGAATACATGGACTTCAAAGACAAACGATAAGCGGCAGAGATACCAAGAAAACAAGTGGCAACAACAAAAAACAAAAGTTTATTTTCCAAGCAGTCTCAGAGGAGCAGAAAGTCCAAGTACAAACACTGGAATCATTAGCTAACAGAGCGAGCTGCATCCATTAATCACTCCCACATAGCTCACAGTATCCAGCTGTGTTTAAACAATCAATCTGATTTCTTTTAAGTCGACTTTAAAAATGTGTAGGAAATATGTGAGGAGGCATTAATAAGTAGATTCTCTAGGGATTGCTTTCATTCACCTATTTAAACAGACCATTTATTACAGTTGTGAGCAAGAGGTCACTCAGCAGATTCCATTCTTGAAATCATGGCTATGTGTTAAACTCATTTGCAGAGATGATGTGAAGACCAAATCTTGACATGTATTGTACTGCTGACATTATGTACTGCCATCTCACTTTGAACATTATTATGCCCCGACATGAGAATATAAATGACTGAATTCGGACCGACTGAATGAGTGCGTTCGTGTAACTGTTGTGTGTGCATGGTAGTAAAATGTGAGGCACTGTGGCTGGATCCTACATTAATTAAGGATTACGTGAGGAGGTAAAAATAAATGCAGAGCATAGGGAGCAAGTCTGGATAGATAATGAACAGTGTGAGAGAAAGGCAAGGGAGGAGAGGCACAGAGGGTGGAGATGACCTTTCCACAGATGAGCATCATTATGTCTCAGAAACACGCACACAGTTAGACAGAAGTAAAAATTTGCCAATATACAAAGAATGTCCAGTGTTAAACCACGCTGTACATCACAAATAAGTCAGACAACATTGCATTCAAAAACTACAGCAGTGCAAAAAAAACTAAAACTTTTGTAAAATGTATTTGGAACTGAAATTGGCTACACTAGCATTTTCAGATCTCTTTCTCAGCAAGATATGATGTGTTCGCAGACACTTTGACTAAAGGAAATCTTTCAAAAAGCAAAGATAATAATCATAATACATAAGAAATAGCTTCTGGTCCACTGTTGGCATTTGTCTACTCTTCTGCAGACAAACACTTGACCGCTGCCGTATGACTTCCTGCTTTGTGTGGTTTTAATTCTTACTGAACATTTTTAGTTTTTAGATAAACAGTTCTTTCAAAACATTACAGTACAGATGGAGAGGCAGTAACAAAAAGAAAGAGGCTGTACTGTGGCATGGAATCTTGTGTAAAAACAGGAGACTTGGAGAATGGGGCAGCAATAAAAGTAAATACTAAGTTAAGTAAATAGTAGCATGGGATAAGGAAAGTCTATCACTGCAGACATGTGCCAGTATAACAGATATCACCAAAGCCCTAAAACTGTAATGATCAGTTTAAACTTTACAAACATGTTTAATCCCAAAGACACGACGGCTACATCAACACTCTCTGATACTCTGGTTCGGAAAAGTTTAGCCCTAGACCAGGAAAACAGCTGATAAAATCGACTAAGCAAACAAGCCAGCAATGTTCCATAAACAAGGAAACTGCAACAGGTCATCTGATACATAATCATAATTTAGAACTGGTTCAATAAAAGGAGCAAGCTACAAGAGTAGTATTAATTAACAAATTTGAATTAAAAAGGTTCTTCTTTACCTAGCAGAGGTAAGAGTCATATGAAAACTCATGTATTGGTAAAAGCTTCCAAACATTTCTCTGCACTTATGTTTGTTATTACAGAAATTAGTAGCTGCAGCTGGAGGCTGATCTGGGAAATATATAGAGGAAAAGCAAAGACCTGAAGCAGACAAAATGCTTTACAAGCACACCGATCCCCATCTCAACTCATCCACAAACATCTAATCTAATAGACATTCAATATAAAACCCAACTGGCTCGGCCCAAGAATCAGTCTTCAAACCCACTACACAGACATGGGTGAAGCATAGCTGGGACCGAGCAGAATGTTAATGCTGTCCTGGTGCAGTGGGGTGGAGGGAGGCAGGATCCCAGATGAATTATAAATCACTGGGCAGGGCCGGATGAAGGGATGGAAGGATGAAAGGCTTGTTACTGCTGCGCTCTGCAGACAGCTAAGGTGTGGGGCGGTGCCTGCTTAAAGAGGGGGCAGGGAACCGATGCCACTGGAGCACCTGGCAGCATGTGGACTTTGGCTAATACTCATCGCTTCCTAATAACACACACATTGAGATCTTAGAGGAGTTGGATGATACATTAGTACATAAATACAGAAATTAAAAGTGTGTATGTTGCTTACTCAAGCTTATAATATAGTTGATGCAGAGATGCATCCCCTTTGGATGCACCTCACATTTAGGCTGGGCGGAGCTCAGTGTCACATTGACTATACATTACATTTAGAGAAAAAACAACAATCAACAAATCTAAAATCAATCTGAAAAATCCTAAAATTGTTTCAAGTCATGGAAATATTTTAGACAAAAACTCTTCTTGTAAAGCCATCATTAAGCTCTAAAGGTAAATATTAGAGGATGACGTCCCTTGGATACAAACATGAAGGTTTATTCACATCCTGGAGTTTATCTTGGATATGTTGGTGATTGTATTATTAACCACAAAACCCCCACAATTTTACAATCAAGACTTTTGTTGTCTAGAATATGGTTCCACAAAAATCCCCACAAGGACAAATAGTCAATAAAATCAATTACATGTAATAAAAAAATAAAAAAATAATATGCAATGAGTTGAGATCATTGTTCTCCTTTATATCACATCAATAAAAAAAGACGTAGGCTTTGGCTCTTAAAAAATGTGCACCAGTCTTTTTGCACAACTAATACAAACGACATTGTCAACATTAGCACTTCTATTCTACACATAAAAATAATTTTTACATAAATTATATATGAAGTTAAAGTAACTT
Source organism: Micropoecilia bifurca (assembly GCA_903067075.1). Classification (NCBI taxonomy): domain Eukaryota; kingdom Metazoa; phylum Chordata; class Actinopteri; order Cyprinodontiformes; family Poeciliidae; genus Micropoecilia; species Micropoecilia bifurca. The sequence goes on from CAEGAF010144565.1 coordinate 5,348, forward strand.
TGGATATAACTGTAACTATACACTTAAAAATCAAACCATAAAATATTAAATTAGTTTCTAAAGGTGGTAATATTGGTCTCAAACAGGCACTGAACAAGGATTTTAAAACTGAGGTATTTACAAAACCATGACTTTTCTGTGTAACGTTACACCACTAATTAGTCCATCCATTACACCAAATGCCAGAGTGACAAAAATACAAGATTTTGTAGTAACTGTGCAATGGCCTCTTTTCAGCGGTAACAATAACATGCATTCATGACTCAGTCAGTGCACAGCTTCCCCAGGCTGAGTTTCAGACCTGGCATTAAAATTCTGTTTGACCGTTAACATGCAGACATGTCAAAACGTTCGCTAAGACCAAGCAGATCTGAAGTGACCCAATTCCGATTTTTTGGCAATTCCGTTTTTCTTGCCAGAACCGTTCGCAACTGCCAGTAAATGCGACCCTGTAAGTGTTCTGCAGTGTAAACGGGCAAACGACCAGAAAGTGTCCCGCATGCGCAGTAGAGGGCTCAATAGCATCAGCGTTCTGTCAATCGCCATAAAAAGAAGTAGCGCTCAGTGTTTGCGGAAGTAAACATGGAGGCCAACAGTGAAGCTTAGCTTACATATTTGAAGTTGTTGTCCGGCCGGAGCAGCATATTAACAACTTTCTCCTCATGTTTTCTGATCATGCTGCTTGTTTTTCTTCCCGCTTCCATGTATCAGGATGCAGAATAGTGAGATTTGTTGAGAATCAGTGACGTTCAGGTCCGATGAATGCAACCTGAATGTTACGTATCCGATTCAAATGGGACCTATCGGATATGGGTCACATTCGAAAAGAATCCGACCTGTGCTGTTCACACTGCCATTAAAAGATCGGATACAGGTCGCATTACGTCAAAAAAAATTGGAATTGGGTCACTTTAGGCTGCAGTGTGAACGCACCCATAAGACAACAACATCGGTAGCCTACAGGCTACTTGTTAAGCTTAAGGTGCTGTATTGATATTAGCTAGTCATCTTTTAGCTAACATTACCTGCATCCAACAGCTTTACTCCACTCAGTTGGTTATTTTGGGGGGAAAACTGTGAAAAGTTATTCGCATTTTGCTGGTTTGCTGCCATCATTCTAACATACACCTGCGTAGCTCTAAACAGCAGCAGCAGGTCTCCTTCACTGCCGCACAAGTGTAAATCCAGCGCGAGTGTCGTAGTGTTTATGTTGCGTTTAAAGGCGGCTCGGAAAAACAGGTTACCACATGTAAATAACGGATTAAGCAGTTTTAACTGCTGATAAAAGTGACAGAGGACCCAGATATGGGAAGTGTGGGCGCCCCTACTATATCAAATTGACAGAGAAATAATAGAGTTGGCCATTCTAAGGTAAAAACCGAGCGCATATAGCGTTCATGTTTTTTTTTTTCCATCCATCCAGATGGTTTCCTGTGCCCCCCCTGCAATGGCATGGCGCCCCCCCTAGGGGGCACGCCCCACAGTTTGGGAACCTCTGGCCTAGTGTCACTATATGTAGCTCATCACTGCTTAGTCTATGAGCATTGAAACACGATATGGTTAGCATGTCATGTGGAGTGGTAATGGAATACTGCATACACATTAGACCAAAACAATCCCTCATGAGAAGCCTGCTGCCATCATCACATTCAGTATCTTCCAAAGTTTCCTTAAAGAAACCTTCAACAAGTCAAGCTACGTTACCAGAGAAACTACATTCAGTGAGAGAATTTGTCAATGCAATATTAGAATGATCATGTTTTATGATCATTAAGGCAATGCTTAGTGTAGCTCATCACTCTTGCTGTCTCAGCAGGAACACACTGCTACCTGTCTTAGTATGTTTGCCTGAATAAACATCAAACAAATCTGAACACGAACCACAGAGAAGTGAAGACTTCTGCAGAATGCTGAAGATGAGCAGACAGACTACTTGTGGCAAAACTCACAACATGAGACAATCAATAAGATTGTTAGATTGGACAGATAGGTTCTAATTAGTGGGAGAGTGGTTACAGTAGTAGTTATAAAATACCTTTGTTCAAGAGAATAAAAAAGAGAATGTTAACCAAGTTTAGTATAAAAGGATTAAGAATGTCTGTTAAATAACAGTGAGCAGTTTGAAACTTTTAATGCAACAGTAAAACTGCACAATGAATCGTACTTGTCATTTCAGCATCAATGCATGATATATAGCATTTGTAATGGACTGTGTGGTTATAATTTTTTTTGGACTACTATAATTCAAATGACAAAGATTAACATTCTACAAGCCAGTAATATGTCTGGCAGCTGGATGTGCTTTCATTGTCTTTGATTCCCACATCTGGTAAAGATTTCGGTGACAGATATATATGAAAAACAGTAATTGTTAGCAAATTGTAAACAAAAATACACTCTATGATTTACTATCAACCAACCAATGAACCAATGAAAACAAAGCCAAAAATAATTTTTCTTCTTAGCCAAAACCTGTAAGTTTCCTATTGGTAAGCACAAATGATGAAAGAAGGATCTACAAATTTCAGCCGCCAAAATCTTTGCGCTGCAATCGCACATAATCACAGTTTTACCCACTAAGTGAAAATAGCCAAGTAGCTATTTCTCACACTGGGGTGTCAACACCCTGAGTATGTGTTGTGACGTTCTGTTCAATCAAGTTACAATCAGTAAAACACCTGCATTGCAGATATTAATGTGGAGATTTCCCAGAGACATTGTGGAGATTTGCAAATGAACTTAATTATGCAGGTTTGCAGAGACAGCATGATAAAAGCAACTGTTGTGTTTGTGCAAAGTCACCATCGATTTTAACATGCTAAATTCCACAACTTTATGATAGAATGTCTTTCACTTAAGCATTTTTTACAACTTTTTATCCCCTTCAAAAATTTTATTTACAAAAATGCCTCAGATATTTATAGAATAATTTTTACCAGGCCAGCAGTAGTATCTGATTTTAATGTTGCTGTTTACAGAATAAGCTTGTTTTATATTTTTAATCAGGAAGCGATTCAGGTAATGTATTTGTTTGAGAGCCAATGCAGGTCAGTGGGTGGTCCTTCAGTGTCTCACAGTACAAACTGCATTCAGATAGCTAAACTACTGCATCTTTCCCAGATCCTCTATGAAGGTGGTCTTGGAAAGGCCACCCTTAAATGGTTTTGAGTGTGTTTACATCTGTACACCATGCTGTCTGGGTGTGATATGATCATACAGGACACATCAGACTCCCAGGTCTGAACTTGAGATAATTTTAGCTGCTGTTTATGCACCTCCGAACATGGAGTGAAGAAAGCCACAAAGAAATTATGAAAGTGTTGAGGAGGTGCAAGTTGGATCTTGCGCCATACTGTTCTAATTTTTTTCCCCCTTAAAAAGCTGGAAATGCCACACATTTCTGAACAACTAGTGAGAGAGAGGAAATGGCAGTCTATTGTGAAAACACAAACTAAAGAAGTTGCTTCAGTTAGGGACATGGGAACTGACATGTCTGTGATTAGCACAAACATTGAGTGCCTCACGTCTCCCATCTCTGACATGCATTTGAGAGTGAAAGTGAGCCAACAAAAAGTTAAGTAACTTGCTCTACAAGGATGTTACAAGTTTCAAGCCACGGGCAAATCAATCCCCAAGACAAGATTTTTTTCCCTATTAGGAAAAAGATTCTTCAAAACACTGGGTCAGCAACTTTATAAACAAACCATCATGAGGCCTCTTTATCTCCCATAATGTGCAAAATAACACTATTTTAATGCACAGCAACACATAAGTTTGTGTGCAGTTGGAACTTGGAGTCAGTTTTCTCTTGAGAGGCTGTGTTTTTAGGTGCAAGAATGTCTGCTTGTGTGTATTAGATCTTGATAGTTGGTATGTATGGAAAGAACAACAAAGCAGTGCTACCCTGAGGGATTTGCTCTTCATTAGACAGCACTTATTAGAACTTGAACTGCCACAAAAATGTGCGCAAATAAATACATACAAACACCAGCATATGTATGCAATTTGGCCAATTAAAGCTTTAACCTGTGGTCTTACCAGAGCAGTAAAAACTGATTTTATTTGAGAAGAGAAGAAAATAAGCTTATAAATAGAACTTTTATAAACAATGAATGACAGTGTGTCAAACATGAGTAGTTTGAGAGTCATTTCAAGCACCAATTGTTTTTGCCTGCAGAAAAGCTCTGCTTTGTCCTGAAGCAAACGACAGAACACCTCAACTAATAAACTGAATACCTACATTCAGTTAAGATTGTGTATATGAATTATACAACAACCTGATCACATTTTAATATCAACATACGGAGTAAATATTCAATTGTGAGAAACATTTCCAAAATAGTATTTCGCAGACTAGTTAAGACATTCACCATCTTTACCTTTGAAAAACTTTATCTGTGCTGAATTAGCACTGACTTATGTGGTTGAGGTTTTGAAAATAAACAGTCTTTCGCAAATTTAAAATGAGTCTTTTTCAAATTACAGCATTTAGGTTTAAAAACATTTTCAAAAGAAAAAAATAGCTATGTTTGCCAAGTTAACATTTATGCTTTAGTTTCGACCAGCTCACAGGTTTAACAATACAAGAATTAAACCATTCCATGTGAATTTGTACATTGAACAAATGCTACATGAAGAAATTCTGAAGACTTGTGAATGTTATTCATGTGAGACACTTGGTTTTCTCCTACAACATTATAAGCAAAACACAAGGTAGCACTAAAGAAAACAGCATAAAGAGCTCGAACAACTTAGGGCTGTACAAAATATTGCTGCCACAATGTGTGATGTCAATATATCACAGATTGTGATATATCGTAAACTGTCCATTTCACAAAGGACAGTTTGGAGTGCAGTAATAGTTGGCTAGTATATTCCAAATGTTATGAACTTCTGTTGTTCAAACTAAAGTTATATTTTGCCAACTGGACAGTCTCACACCAGCAGATGGTCACACTGGACACAAATGACATTGCCCCAAATGCTAACAGTCACAGAGTGATGGAAGTGCATAAGACAAAAGAGGAAATAAAACAATAGGCATATATGGCAATTGACGTATCGTCATTACAAGATTTTCTAATATTATGCAACCCTTACCATAAGAATAACTCAGAAATACAGACCATATTTATAACGCTCACAAAAAGAGGTAACTGACAAGATGACAGCTTAGCTTAAGGTGTTACTTAAGCCATTTATTAGAAATTCCTGTATTAATTTATATTGATATACTGCAGAGTTAGAAAAAAAGTCACAATATCATTTTCCCTAATATTGTGAAGCACAACGGATGAGTGAGAGTTTGCAGACCCTACAACCTCTAGGAAGTCTGCAGCAAAATAATCAACTAGAGTGAGTTTGGAAACAGAAATGTGCACAACTGAGGAAGGTAGGTGGCACAATATTCAATCTGTGTCATCTGAATGTAAACAGAACTGATGTAAAGAAAAAACATGAAGGGTAAGGCCAAACTGGTAACAAATGACACAGGACTCTTGCAGATATCTGGTCATTCTGCACTGTCGAAAACACAATCTGCACAATCTTAAGTTAATACAGAAACATTGCAGAGCCCTGCATCAGCGTTCTAACCGTGCAAATTAGGGTAGCTTTATATACGCTGGAATTTCACTGTGAGCTGCCAGTCTTACAGAAATCAAACCGCCAGCCATCAATCTGAACTCAAAAACAGTTTTATTGCATGTTTACGCATCTGGAGCATCATAACGATAGTGGGCTAACAAAGTTAGCCGTGGGCTAACGGTTTTCCATTTTATTTTTCTATTTTATTTCTATTTTATTTTATTTCTATTTTATTTTGACAATAAGAAATGTATGTTCATCATCTGCAAATAAAGAAAAAATAACTGTTTTGCTATACTATGATTATCTAGTATAGCAACAAACACCATAACATGCATCGTGGAAGTGCTGCTGTAGAGTTGACACCGATTTTAATCTTCAGGGACACGAAGAGCCTTACACAAGTCAGGCATTGTCGTAAGATATCTAAGAAATATCTAGTGGCTGAAAAGAAATGTCACAGATTCCCTGGACTGACAAAGTCGAAACAATAACATTTCTGTAACCTGGTGAGATGTTTTGCCCCAGGAGCTGATTTTATCAAACTAAAGAATTTAAAAATTAGAAAAAAGTGCTTGGGTCACCCAATTTGTTATACTGATAAAATGTAAACTTCAGATCCTTTAACTGCACTTTCTGAGAAAAACGTTTAGTCATTTACAGCATTTTATAGAAAGATACACGTCATTGTGGGCAAAAGACTGCTTTATTTGGTCCCTTCATTGGATACAACTCTAACTGCTTATTCACACAAATAGCATCTCAGCCAATTGAGAGAAGAGGCGAAGTTGACTCGCTGAGGTGAAAACCAAACATCGTGAAGAAGTAGAAAGATGATTTAACAGAGTTTGTTTTTGTTATTGGTGCCAGACCAGTTGGTTTGCATGTCTACTGAAATTTTCACACCACTCTCTATAACCTTACTGGTTCTCTATAACCTTAGTGGTTATAGAGAATGTTCATCCACACTTTTTGTGCGGATGACATCAGATGCAGGAAGAGAATGAGAAGACTGACTTGACAGAAAGCTCACAGCAGCTCAAGTAACCACGTGTTATAAACAAGCTATGCGGTGCATCGTCTCTGCATGCACAAAATGTTGAACCCTAAAGCGAAATACAGCAGCAGAAAACCACAGCAGGTGCCACTGTCAGCTGAGAACAGGAAACTAAAGTAACAATACACACAGGATGACCAAAATCTGACATCAACAGACAACATTGACTGGTCAAATGAGTCTTTATTTCAGCTCCACATCCAGAAGGTGCATTGGCAGCAAAGATCCATCCTGTCTTGTATCAATGGCATTGTGGTGCTGATGCTGGTATAATCATATCTGGTATTTTTATTCCTTGGCACACTTAAGTTTTCTTAGTACCAAATGAGTAACACTGTAATGCCAAGATGTCCCAGCTTAAATCCTTATGGTTTTTCAACGGTGTGACATTCTCATAGACCAAAACATCAGAAATACTGCCAAGACCTTGTTGAATTTGTGTCAGAAAGACTGAAGGCCGACCTGAAGGAACGACCAAGGTTCACCTAGAACATGAATGTATGAAAGCGCCACATAACTGTCCATCGGGCAAGATTGCCTTACAAGTGGGAACAATTAATTAGAAAGTAAAGAGCAGCTTTGTAAAACAAATTAGGCACACAAGCATGTTAATTAAAAACAGAACATGTGCCTTTTTTTTACGTCATGTAAAGGGATCATTCTAGCAAAAGAAAAGAGACCTGAAAGTTAAACAAAGCACAGACAAAAACCTCTATGAAAACAATTTTAGATGTTGCCCATTTGACCGCTCCAGTAGAGCTCTCATTCAGACTGAAACACTCAGAGACCTTTGGATGCTCTCATGAAGCTGATCTTCCTCCCTTCACTCAAAGCCCTACCCCCACACTCGAAGGCTGGAATTTCCTGTTGATGGTACACTTTGGACGCCCACTCGCTTTCCAAAACTTACTTTGAAGACGAGAGTAGAATGTAAAGAGAAAAAACAAACAAACTGAAAATATGAATGAATGTCTTTTTGGCTAGATCTAGAAAGTTGACAGCTGGCATGTAATAACATCTCACAGCTTAAAATGAAACATAAGGTTATTGTACAGCACTGACTTTTCAGACTGTAAAAGCTTTCACCAGCTTTTCACAGCTAATAACAACAATGACTGTACAATATTTTATGATCAACTCCAAGAACCCTGCAGAAATTAAGTCTTTCCTGTTCTCAGATAGATCTGTGTCTGACCTGGTACTCCACAATGACAAAACCCTGGTCATGAAAACACTGCCAAGCATTTTTTTTTCTTTGTTTTTAACAAAACTGAGCCCACGTAGCAGTAACACAATCTCTGAACCACATCCATAATTACAGAGACTAGGGAGTTCAGAACAAGTTGGCTGGAAATGTTTAAATGTTTAGCATTAAATGTTTAATTAAACTGCTATCAGTGCAGTCTCATTAGTATCTCTGCAGACATGCTAGAATCTAGAAACAATTTCGGTTCAGCCCGAAAAGAGTAGCTGCACTGTCGCTGCGGGAAAAGGAAGAGAGAGACAAGAGTCAACACACAGCCCCAAAACCCAACTAACTAAGATTTCCTCCACATAGCTTCCATTTTACCATGGCACACCCAACCCCCCTCCTCATGTTGCAAACAGATGCACATCCCATCTCGGCTTCTTGCCCCATTGTGCTCGCCTGGCATTCACATTCTGCCTTCAAAGTCTCCTTTTTTGGAATGGCCTAATGCAGCGAGAATCAGTTTATCACCATTAAATAGTCACTGACCTCAACCATCAGTATATCTAGTATGTGATGTAATGGTTTAGTGTTTTCATTGAGACATATGAGGGGAGTGGGTTGCAAAGCATCATTCTGATTCCCCTCACCCCCTTGTCCTGTTTTGCTCGGTTGAGTGACTCATCAAAAAAGCTCCTGTGAACTCTTTTTGCACATCCAGGGCCAGTCTGAAAGGAGGCCTGGATAGACGAGGACAAAGGACATACATGTGACATTCTAAGGAGTTTTGAGAACTGGGTCAGGAGTGTGAGCTGTACCTCGAAGGCTAGCTTTTACTACTAACAGCCTCTGAAAGAGGGCGGCCTCCGACACTTTTCCCATACCCGTTAAATCCATACGCTCTCAAGCTAGCGTCGTTCATACAGGTAACGTGACTAAGTATAATGTGTCAACTCTGCAAATATTCTCCAACAACACAGCATTCAGGTGCAGATAATATATGTGTGCTGAAAGGAGAAAAGACAGGGCTTCCCTTTACATCAAAAATAACTGCAAAATCCCCGAGAACAAGACATGTGAGCGCAGAGAAGCAGAGCACAGGTATGGGGCCAGAAGATGAGGAAGAGCAAGAAGCAACCGCTAATGTGCAGTGACCAGAATTTGACCCAACTCCTGGTCACGCAATAGTTTCTGGATCAAAACCTATACTGTAGGTGCACGAGAACGTCATTTTAGGTTAATTCATCTTAAAGTGGCATAGTTATATTAGAAATAAATAAAAAATGTAATATGTAGAGAAAAAGTTAAGAAAAATCAAAGTTAAAATATTATAAGGACCCAACTAAAATCTGGATCTGGGCCTAAGCATTTTATTTCTGACGCAATACGAAATCTGCTTGCTGCAGCTGTAGGATTCAGCATGTAGGTCAGAGTGAATGTTGTGTACCGGCAAGAGGAAAGGCAAGCAGGAATGAAGGTTGGTGAGATTCTCCCTATGAACAACAGCAGATCACAAGTACCACATTGGACAATCGCAAGAAATTCTGGAGGAACACAAATACTTGTAATTTAAAGAGAAAAAAACACAAACAAAACCCCCCTCCAGAATAAGACTATTTTAAAAGGACGGTCATCTGCAGCTCCCTTGCCAGTACATAATGACATTTCTGTTACACAACGCTGAACGTGAGAGGGCTAAAGACAGAGCAACAGAGCGGGGTTCCAGCTTTTGAAGCATAAAGGAGTGAGTCATGATGACCTACATAGGCTGAGGAGAGTGAGAGAGAGGAAGAGAGAGAGAGAGATTCCTTCCGCATATCAAAGTGTTTACTTGGCTCTGCACCTTGGCTCGGGGAGGGAGGTAAGGGAGAAAAAAAAAAAGCAAAGCACAGGGTTTTCAGGTGGGGGTTGGGATAATGCAAAGGAGAAATAGAAACTGAGAAATCTGGGAAGAGGGAGTGAAATAAAACAATGTCAGTTTTATCTCCCTACATTTCTGCACTGCATGACCTACAAGAGAGGCCAAAAAACACACACAAAAAAATGTACAGAATCTACGATCAACAGGGAGACAGGTTCATGCTGGGACATCGTTCCAAATTTCTGTGGTCTGAACAGACGGTAAAGATAACAGCGCTCAGCAACATTGTGGTTTGTGTGTGCTCAGGCTTTAACCATTGTCTTACGAGAAACGAGCACTGTGATTTGATTGGAGGGCACTCTTCATGATACTTCAGCTAAAATTCACAACAGTATTAAGAAGACCAGCAACATTCCTGGCTGATCAATAAGCACTGCAGAAAGATCCAGTTCCCTTTGAAGCCGAACCATGGATCTGGTTTCCTAGTCACCCCCACTGCTGCACCCTGTACCTCCTCCTCTTTTGTCCCTCCCACAGGTTTTCCAATACAATGGAGCAGTTTTCACACTGCATGTGGGCTCGAGCAGGGTCAGCCTGTTCAGGAGAGGAGAGGAGAAGAGAGGGGGAGCACAGGCGGAAAGCAAAGGAGAACAAGGAAAAGCGGTAACAAAGAGCAACAGTCCCGGAAATGGGGCTATTTTAAAGCAGAACTTTGCAGGTTTGTCCAGTTGGATTCATAGTTGTTGGCGACTAAAAATAATCAGTTTTCACACTGACTCAACAGAGTTCAGAAAATGTAATATTAAAATGGAGCCAAAAGCATGAAAACATTTTTAATCTTAAAGCTAGCAGATTTTTTATTCTATAGACAGGAGGAAGGTGACTCTTCTCTCCCATCCCATTTCTTTCTCTGTTTTGTGCTGCATCATCACCATTAAAAGTGGCCATGGGAGCTCTGCCAAAGAGCTGCAAGTCTGCCATCCACAAGAGGACGGCTGCAACCAAAACAAGCAACTACGTCATCTCTCCGAATCCCTTTCTATCCGCTGGCTCTCACAGATAAACAAGTGTTTGTATTGGGACATATATGTGTATTAAATGTGACCTATTATTGTACACGTATTCAGCACTATATGCTGTACCAGCTGATCAAATGTGGGGGAGCCCCATTTGGGTTGTTAGGTGATGGGCTGGCCTCAGCTGGGGTAGCTAGGTATAGGCACACTGCCAGCCAATTGTGATCCAACAATCAGCAGATTTTTGAAACACCTAGTTTTTGAGACACCAAAAAACATGGTGGTGTTTTTAAGAACTTGGGCTTTTACTAGAAAGCCAAAAATATGCAAAAAGTGTACTTTGCAAAATAGGGCCCTTTTGAAACGCCAACAAAAATGGATACCAATGAAAACTAAAAACATCTGCCAAACGAAAAACAACAGGGGATATCAAAATGCAGGGATGGCAAAATTTATGGAGCTCATTGATTACAAACAAGCTTGATGTGTTCATGATGAGAGTAGGTGTTCAGAAGATGGGCAAGGCGGGGTAGATGAGGTCAGGGAAGAGGAGGTAGATGGGGGAGGGGATAAAAAGAGGTTGGGAGACACACTAAAAGGACTCGTGAATTATTGATGAGAGCCAGAAGGATGGCCCTTAGTCCTAATGTGCACACACACACAAACACACAGATGTTGCACACAAGCATTTCCAGAGAAAATGGATACTGTTACACATTACATCAGCTGTGCTCCTTCCATCATCTCCATCTTCCTGGTACCTCTTACAACTCCAGTCCCGTTACCTTGGCCTTCTCTGTCACACCAGTCCCACTACAGCCACTCTGTTTCCCCTCACACCCTCTCTAAAATCTGTTTGATGTAAAAGCCTTATTAGCATCCTGCCATTAATTCGAGTACAGTTTGTGGCACAGAAACTCTTTCAGTCACTTTCAGTCACTAAGAAGACTATACTTGAGCTCAGAGCTAAGATGCTCATTTTGGAATGTGCTACCCACAAGATCCGAGTTCACGTAGAGGCTAGGAGCCATGCAGAGTCACCCCCACAACAAATCTGTGTGCACACCATGCACAACACACAATACTGCTGGACAAGCTCATTCCCCACAAACACAAAGGGGGAGACTGAACCAATCTGAGTCACTCCTACTTCTAGCTTAGTGGGTGTTTGAATAAAGAACATGTGTGTTACAGAGCATGCAGAAAATGTAATGTCTGAAACTTGGGAGTTACGAAAGACATAAAGCTGAATCTGAAAAGTACAGAGGATTGAGAAAAGTAAAGCAAACAACTAACTACGGTTTATTTCAGGGCAGAATCTTTTAGGAAGAACAGCAGCAGATCTTTTTTAAAGCATATGGTCAGAATATTAATCCAGATCCCATAAGGTTCTTAGCAATCAGCTCAATGTTTCACAACATATCTGTCACATGCAGAGTTATAAACCACAAAGCCTTTCATATACTAGAACAAAAACAAGAAAAATCTATTCAGCTGAAGTGTGCACTTTAAAACTTCAACGTCAATGTAGGTGTGTATCCCAGTGCTTTTGGGATGAAAACAGTGTTAAACAATACGATTCCATTCAGAAACTTATTTTTATTACATTTCAGAATGGAAACATAATTCTTCAGAAAAACACTGGATATCCTCAGTTTAACTGATTAGTACTTTAATCCTAAAACATCCATTGTATTTGTATATTTAAAAAAAAATCTGATGTAAGAGATAGTCTATAACCCTTTGGAGATAATACTGCTGCACATGCCAGCATTCTGTGGTTAAAAATATGTGTAAGTAGAGCAGAGCATGCTGAACTGAGAAGAGCAAAGCTGGATTGCATACAGAGCTGCCAGGCTCTCCTTTGGTGTTGTTGTTGCCTGTAGAGCTTCGGTCTGCCCTTCCCCCACTCTCCTGTCTCTCTGCTTTCTTTCCCCTCCCCCTGACTGCGGCAGGCAGGGAGGCAGGCAGGCAGGCAGGCAGGCAGGCAGGCAGGCAGGCAGGGCAGATGGTATCCTAGCAAGCAGAATGACCCTGGTGTTCCTGCCCCTTGTTTTGATCCTGCAGCCCTGATTGTCCAACCCTAATCCAACACTAGTCAGAGCTGCTGGGCTGCTGCCAGGCCTCTATTAAGCACATAATGGCTTTTCATTTTAGCTGAGTTGCTAGCTAGCTCATCAGCCTGCACATAGTGCCTCTGTGCTGTCACACAGCTCTTCTCAAACCTTACTCTCTTCAGCTCACCATGGTGGTCCATAATAGCCAGCTCCTACCTAGCTTGTTTTCACAACTACATTTTTGGTTTTGCTGCAAAACAGTAATACACATTCATTGCACTGCCTCTCTAGTTTGCTTTTAACCTGTCTAGATAAGAATGTGCAAACACTATTGAAACTGTGGGAAATTGAGATTTGTAATGCGTGTTAGTTTATTAGAACAAAGTATGTATGACAGATAATGGAGTCTAGGGTCTGGGAAAGTTGACCAAACTGCTTGCGGCATTCTGAATCACGGGACAAGTGAAACCTTCCAAAATGTTAGAATAATACCTCTATGTTAATGGCTGAAGAAAAAAAACCCCACCACCAACAGATTTCCTATTTTTTTCTCAGGTATTCACAACATTGCTATTATGCTGCAATAGTTAACATGGAGAAAGAAATAGTTGTATGTGTGTAAATATATGAAACTGCATACAACAAATCATGATGTCTATTTAATAGATGTGAAGCTAAAATCTCTTAAGGATATTCACATTATACAACATGATCAAAAAGAAGAACATGCCATATAAAGTAAAGCAGAACTAAGGTTTAGAGACATCCCAAACAGGATTTATAGTCCCCAATACTGTTTTTAAAAGAATCAATGACCTATACTGACTCCTAGCTCGAAACGTCCTTAACGTTAATTAAATCAATCACACTGAACACTTGGTAGGTTTACAGTGCAATAGAATAACAATACATTTCATTAGTGAAACCACTCACCAATGTCGGCCTAGATGAGACAGTCACTTCAATTTTTCTATTTCTTCACAGTGACATGTTTAGTCCAGTAGTGGACTATGTCATAACAATGTGTCACTAAAAACTTAATTAAAAAAAATTGTTTTGAAATGCATATTTGACTCCAAAATACAGCTACAATGTAGGCCATTTTTAAAAATATCTGCATCAGCCCGATAAGTAAAACCAGACCAATATTAATAAACAATATTTATTCCCATTGTAGGATGAATCAGGAGGTGGGAGGGGCATGAACAAGTAGCAATAACAGGCTTGTTTTTCCAGTGTCGAATGGGTAGGAAAATACATACAATATTCATTAATATCGGTCATTTACTATAACATATTTATTTTATTTTGGATACTGATACTTGCATACAATTTTCATCTGTGCATCCCTAATCTGCAGTGGCAATCCAGCATGAGAAAGGGTATGCCCTGGATAGGTCAAAAACAAACCAAACAAAAACGGGCCACGATGGGCAAAAGTTAGCCTGGACATTGCCTTCCTGTGCAATTCTGCTCAAAAAATATTCTCACTTCCAGCACAATCTGGGCTTTCTCCCCTTGACTCTGATCGTCTTTGGTAAATTTTTGACCAGTGCAATAAACAAACAGAAGAAGTAGCAAACAACAAAGTTGGTTTTCTGCACATTCTTAGAAATGTAGTTTGGTTGTAGTTTTAGAAATGGCAGCGGAGAAGGTGAACGAAGCAGTTCAGTTCGTGTTGGCCACACTTCCTGAATTAACATCAACAGCTGCCTCATTTGTATCAGCACTTTACTCTTTGCAATGGAGGATAGTTGTTGAAGGTGCAAGCAATTGACGGTATATTTCTTAGTATCAAACTGGCACTTTACATATGTCCTGGGGCAACTTTAGCAAGTGGGTAATATATAATACCTCAACACAGTCCACACCACCAGAAACCAACCTTTTCTCAGCAGCCAAGAGCTCAGACCCTCTGTACTAAGCAAAATGTTTACAAGGGGGAAGATTTTACCAAGGCAGGTAAAAACCGGTAGGGAAATCTCCACAAAGATTGTCATTTATTCCACAATTAGTCCATCAGTAGGAACACATCCCAGTTTTGTTCACATCAACGGTTGTCAATATTTCATTGTTGTCACATAAACAACTATACTTTTAGACCCGCATTTTGTAAAGGTAGCAGCTATGATTCTTGGACATTAAATTTTGACTTTTTAAAATGTGCAAACTTAGGATTTGGTTTCCTTTGTAACCATTAACCAACACTTAAGACCGAAGTTAGTTAACGAATAAATAAATAAAACAAAAAATAATTTCAGCTTTGGTTGCTGAAAACACTTATTCATTCTTGCTTCCTCTTCTCCTCACTCTCAATCTAAGAGAAAAGAAATCAAAGACTAAGAACATTTTACTGTGTGTTGCTTGGAAACCTAGACAAGACAGACACTACTTTATGAACACATGAGGGAAATGTGCAAGAGAGAAAAGCATACCAAAAGAAAAGGGACAAACTTGATCACAGTGTTTCCCATTTTATTGAGACATTAAGAAAGATTAAACTATTAGTTAAGATTAAATTCAGAAACGTTTGGTTAAAAAAACTTTTTAAATAAGTAGGTTTCCAGAGTCTAGCTATTTGGCCTATAAGACTGTTGCTAGGTGAACATCAACAGATAGAAATAGTGAACGGAACAGAAAGGATGTATTGTAAGCAGACACACCCTAGTTTAAAGATAGGTTTTAAAGAGGGTTCGCTGCAAACTTATCAAGTTTACTGATAAGTGTACAGAGTCCAGTACAATGGGGTCAATTTGAAGAGTTGTCTTTTACTTAGAAATATTCATAATTTTTACTCTGTTTTAAAATGTAAACGTTTTAATTTCTGTGTAAATTGCTTTTGAAGTACCTGACATTTAGGTTTCTGGAAAAGGAGACAGCTTATCAGCATGAGCAGGGTGAGTCAATGCAGATGATACAAGACAGCTCCAACCAGGCAACCCAGCCTTCTGTACTTAAGAATCCATCAGGCTTAAGGATCAATAGAAATAGGCCCCGGCTTTGTGGTGCAGCTGCCGCATTGCAATAAAAGCTTTACTGGCCCTGACCCTGCAAAAGCTAAGACAGATAAAAATTCTGTGCTGGATAACCAATGCTGTTTTTACACATAATCACAGGAGACGACTGGGAGACTCTGCCCACAATATCATTAAGGGCAACAGTTCACATAACCTTCTTCATAGTTTTTATAGACCTTATTGCAAATGTGGCAAGAGCTCAAGAATCATTGCCCTCATCTCCTTCCACCACTAATCAAGCCTCAAATGAAAATGCCAGTCAGATGTTACTTCCTGATATATGCATGCCCCAGAAGTGACCATCGTTCTTAGCTATAATACCTACACAGCAAAAGACATGGAGTGGATATGTGTGCTTACAGAATAACTGCAATCCCTTGAGTTGCTTCATACACTCAGTGTTTACCATATCCTCTTACTGCAGCTTGTACATGTCCACATTAAGCTGTTAATAGAAACGTGAAGATTGCATATTATTGCTGGGCAAAAAAGAAGCCTCCCAAATAAAAAGGATGTGGAGCGTAGGAGCCAAGAAGTTTCTGCAGTATGGCTCCACATTTTCTTTGATTTGTCCTGCAATTTTTTAAAGGAATAATCATCAAGCGCTAAACACACTATGCATGTTAATATGAAAAGAGGCATCGTTTTTCCACATTACCTGCTTAATTCCAGGTAATCCAGATGCACCACACATGCCAGTTCACACACCTATTAAAACATAAATCCTAACTGAGAAAACAAAGTGCAAAAACAAGATATGGTTAAAAAAAACTAATACACAATATGTCACTTGGAGCATTATTAAGTAATGCATATGATTATTTGGGATGTACAATATAAAGTCACTAATATCAGTCCTGATCGATATTGGTCATTTTTTGACATATCAGCTGGGCCAGACTTGAATAAGACTGCATACCAGGGCAACAATTTTTGAAGGGGCTCCAAAGATTTTCTTTATTTATTATTTTATGAATGCATGTTTAAAAACATTACACTTCAAATAAAATAATAGGCCCAAATTAGGAGAGTTATATTAACATTTTTGGATTTTTATGAATATAAAAAAATATTCAAATACTAGAAAATTATAAAGTAACAGTCGATTTCTTTGGGAACAACATTGAGTTATCAGCTAGAGGACGTATTAAACTTATAGAAAATTCATACTCTTTAATGTATGCCTTCCTATTAATGTAGGGCAATTTGCAGTAGTAAAATAGTTATTCCTTAGTGCAGAGGTACCAGAACTCACTCCGTCCCACGGGCTCACATCATTCTAAGTCCGACCCTGCAGATCGGTGTCAGCCTAATAAATAAAACTGGGTCCATGTTGACAAATATTTATTTCCATCTTGTTGCCATGTTTCTGGAGGGGAGTGGAGGAGGTTGGTCATGTTAATGATGGTGATACGGTGCAAGAATGTGGGCAGTCTAACTGAAAGGCAGTAGTAAAATCAGTGGTGTCTTTGTTTTTATCAATGTGTGGAAAGGGTGATGAAATATATATATATCGGCAAGTATCAATTATCGACAATATCAAAAATGTTTATATTGGGTATCGATGTCAGCCAAAATGTTCACATCTGTGCATCCCTCGTGAATATTGGTCAATTGATGGCAGTGACTGCAGCCTCTAAACCCTGCAGGTTTTTCTCCTGTTTGCCTCTCTTTGCTTCCATGGCCCGTGACATCATCCCAGCTCCAAAGAGCCTCTATATTTAGCTTCCCACACCCCTGCTGCGCCTCACTACTCAATCTTCCTCCCTCTATGCCTCGAATGGCTCATCTCGCCCTGTTAGCTCAGGAGGTGGGCAGGTTAGGTTACTTTTTGAAAGGAAATAAGGGGAACAAGACTAGAAAGGGACTGAGGGGAGATGAAAAGGAAGATGCTCATTGAGAGAGACAGAGGGGCTGGTTCAGAGGAACAAGCACGATGGTGTGAATAGCTGTGTTGTAAATCAGACTCCATAAAGTGTTTGGGTGAGAAAAGCTTACTTGTTGCCTCGTTACACTACACTGATGTAATCAGTGCCGGGAAACAAATGATAAAAAATAATACTTATAGATTAAAACAAAACAAAACAACATCGGTAGAGCCTAGCAACAGTAGATTGCTCCAATCCATGGCTGCTCAAGGATACGTTGTAAAAGACAGTGTAGGAGAGATGATGGGGGAGGGGGCAGTGTGGTTGTGACTGGCATTTCAAACATCCTCCCTGCACAAAATAACATCCTGGGAAGATAATCTGTGAGCGTGTGACAATTTATTCAGGCTCATGTTTCTGCAGAGTGTGAAAGCCGCTGAGCTGCAGAGAGGAAGTGCAGGAGACCAATGAGAGCGTGCCGGCTTCTTCAGCCAAGAGACGGAGACAACAAAGAAAGGAAAGGACACGCCACTCCATCTAAATTGCTCCTCGGCATTCAGCACCTTACTTAATAGCTTCAGCACCTTGTCATTTATTGCTTTACACTTTTGTTGTGCGTTATTCACGTCAGAGCTCACTCTTTAGCATACCCATCCCCCCTTTTGCTGCTGCTGCTCAGCCAAACAAGCTTTCATCACAGACAGCAAGGATTCAGAATTTGTTCCTATATTTACACTTCAGTTGGAAATGTATTAATAAATTTCTCAATTGTGGTTGACGATTAATCACTCCTGTTTTTCTTATATTAAAGTTCCATTATTTTTCAATAAGATGATATAATTTTACTTTGTAGCCTAATTTATTTATTTTTGCTCACTAATCAAGTAATATCAAATTCATCAACAGCCATGACCAAATGAAATTACGACTGATTTCCAAGTGAGCTCTGCTCTGCATTAGAAACTTAAAGGGATTTTAGCGAGCTGAGTTGTGACAACCAGCTCAGTCTGAACGAGTTCTGCTGCACAGAAAACACTGACATTCACACTGACATGGCAGGAAAGCAGCTGGTCAGCAACTCAACAGCTGTCAGCTATCCTTTCTAGCTACCACGATGATTAATTTATACAACTGCTGGGGGTGTTAAAGACCATGCCAACAGCAGCGAGGCCTGCTGGTTAGAGAAGTCTGTTTCAGAATAATAACAGAGGCTGTTTAAGTGTTAGTAAGTGCGGAGCAGCTCAAAGGATTTGCTTGTGCAGCTACTCAGCACAGTTGCAAAACAAACTCGGTTATAAAACTCCTCCTTGCTCGACTCTGCTACCCTCAACACTATAGCAATCATACACATCTTTCTAGCCCAATCTAAACCCAGATCTAGATGCAAGCTTGTGGCAAAGCATACAACAGAAAAGTTCAAGTTTGAAACCACAAATCTCCAAATGTGAAAGAAATATTGCAGATAATCTCTGCTATCTGGTAAGAACTGCAAACAAACCAGCCACCTTTTCAACATTTAAAGGCTTCAGATTTCAAGAAGCACAGTTGCACATTCATCTAAACACACACCTTTCCCTCCTCAGTAATGTGGTAGTGATTGAAGTGGGAACAAGGGGCTGTACTAACAGGTGGGCACACATGCTGCTGGGGAGCTTCATCAGATTATCCCACCAGCACTCAGGGCAGGGTACCCTTCATATGCTCTGTGTGTGTGTGTGAGTGAGTATGCGTGATCTCTCTACAGGACAGGCGAGGAGCAGATCCGTCTCATTTCATTCCGGATCACGTACACATCCGGCTCCATCAGAACACGCTACCCAAAGCGCCACCATCATCCCACTCGCTCACAAACATGCGTCTTCTGCCATCTTTGTGTGCACTGTTGTTGACATAATGCATTCCCAAGCTCCTCATGCTAACCTTTACCACCACAACTCGAAGCCAAACTCAACAGAGAGCACAGAGAGCACAACAACTATGACTTGAAAACAACCAGAAAGGAATCTCCCAGCAAATATAGGTACAAATACAAAGAAGAAGAAAAAAAATCATCATATGCCTCATCGTTCCCAGTCCGACGCGCGACTCTGAACAAGGCAGTTGCTATCCACTGTATGTTTCCAAGCAACAAGAACTGCTCAAGTGATTTGTCTCCTCTCAAATTGCATATTTTTTAAATGTGGAAGCTCGTTTCACCTATTTCCTCACACATCTGTTTGTGAACATGTATCTGCACTGACAATAAGGTTCATCTGCACTTTGTCAAACATGCCACAGGTTTTAACGGAAATGACTGAATCAGTCATTGTAGCAATTTTAAAGCATACAATATGACAAATTTTAAAGCCCGATAAGGTGCTGCATTTGGTCAGCTACAGTATTCCAGGTGCCGTGCATTAAAATGCTTGCCAATAGCATATCTGGCCAGCTGGATGGATTAATGCTGCCCTTAATGCCAACATCAGATAAAGATTTTAGTAACCACAATGTTAAAGTGCAAGGTGGAAGATCATAATGATGGAAAAGAAACAAAAGGGAGAAGTAAATGCAACTGGCATTATTGGAGTATTCTACTTTAATGTCACAATGCAATATTTTCTTAATATTCTACATTTCTAATATAACACAAAACCAAAAAAATATACCATCACAATTATTTAAACTAAAATATGTACAATTGAAAAGTACTAAATGAGAAACGGGTACAATTCTTACATTGATTAAAAATGTATTGCTAGAAACAGATTTCTTCTAAAGACAATTCTCTGTACTTGTCACCCTCTTATAAATATTGATGCTACTTTTTTCCCAATTATGGCTATGAATTCATCAAATCCCAGCTCTTAATTGTTTCTGTTCCCTTCAGGCTGGAAATAGACAGACCTCCAGTTAACGGTCAATATCACATAAACCCATACAATCACATAACTGTTAAATCTTCACCAGGAATAGGAATTAACCACTTAGCAAGTAAGTGCACTAACATGTTTAGCTAAGAAAGTAGGCAACACTGCTGCCTAAAAGTAGCTCTGCCCACGCCAAGTGCTTCACTGAGAGCAACTTTAACATGACAGTAAAAGGGAAATGCTATGATTTAGGGTTTTGTTTACAGACTTTGATGGGATGTAAAAATACCACGGATGCTTGTAGAATATTAATATAGCAACACTGTCCTGGGCATAAAGAGCTATGTAAAGTAAGCAAGTAATGAGCAATCCAACAGTTCAGGGTGCAGAAATGTTACATTGAGACAAAGGCGATTCACTGTGCGACTCTACTAGCCAAGCAATGAAGTCACAGATGACACACTAAGAAAGAAAGAGTATTGCTGGTATAGCATTACCCTCTCTGTCTACCTTTGTTCCCAGAGACAAGTACTGTGCTTTCTTTTCACACCGATACCTACGACCTCATTTCTCTCTGGCTTTGGTTTTAGTTGGCTGAGGCAGAGCACAGGAGAAAAAAAAAATATGGAAAAACACAATGAAATTGGGGCACAGGTGAAGCTGGCCTGAGGTCACCAGCATTTCAGAAATGGGGGGGGGGGAAAGTGCAGCTTTTGAAAGGAATTCAGGATTGGTCTTAAAGAGAAGCCATGAACTGTTATTTTACTCTGCAGTAACTCTGAGGCACTTGCACTGCAGCTGTACACTTCATACTCAGATGTGTTAGACTGAGATAACATAAAACAAACAAAACAACATATAAAACATAAAATTGTGTACCTGCCCGGTACATGATTCTCCCTGTATAGTAAAAAACACGGGTTAGTATTATTTACATAAAATTTTAAAATCTAAGCCAAAATTTTGTAGCCTTTTATTAAAACATAAAATTAACTCAACTTTATTGTAACCTACAGCTACAATAAAGTCGTCATCACATTTGTTCATTGGCACTTACATTTTTTTTTCTGCTCAGCTCCTCATTGAGCAAGGCTAGAAGAGTAAGAAGCGAGTTTGTCAGTTTGTTTGAGAGCCAGCCTGCAGTCCGCTGCTTTACAAACCACATCCATAGCCTGCCAAGTGCATTTTTACAACAGGGCAACCTGGTTAAGTGGCACTTGCATCAGGAAATAGTTTCAAACAGTAGAAATGTCTTTCTTCCTTATAAGGCAGGTAATAGTGAAGTCTTTGTAAAAAAAAAAAGTGTGGCTTAGTGCTATGTTTTAAAATAACAAAATGAGATAAGTTTAATAATAAATCTGCTTTCCCAGACACAAATTTAAATTAAAGATATAGTATAATATATATTTAGAGTGGTGAAATGAAAGACAGACCATCAATGCCAAGGATGAATAGACAATATTGGAACATAGTTTAAAGCTGAAAAAGTAGAACTCTAGCATCTGTTTGTTGGAAGTTAAGCATCCATCGCTTTTCCTGTTACACTCATTTAAATATCCCAACTCTCTCCTCAGCCATTTGAGGTGTGATAGGTATAAGCAACAACAAAACCTTCGTTTCCAAGTCAGATTTGTTGTCACATTATAGGACAGTTCTAGGTGCGATTAAAGCTCTTTTAGTTTGACAATAAACACACAAACATACTTATCCTAATCATTATTTCTATCACTCACACCATACCGGTAGACGATGGGAATATGTGTGCTTTCACTAAATACAGCTTGGATCATAGAACAACTCAGCAGCATTCACATCGACATAACATTCTTTTCAAAATATGAAACTCTTGTGCCTCAAATGGAAAACGTGTGTCAGCCAGGAGCAGGGTGTAACGTTCTTTTTTTTTTGAACAGACATTTAATAGAAGGAGAAACTTCTAGCAAGAACAAGGTGCTTATCTCTGCGAAGCATATGGCAGATGTTCAGGACAGTCAGGTGAAATGTTACACGCACTGCCTAGACAGCCCGACGGCCACACAGAGCTCAGTCAGCACTTCAAACTGCAATAAAAATGTCTGCTACACGTTAAGCCAGTACAGACCCAAAATAGAGTAGTGGTGCAAAATCTGCACATTTTCACTCTATTTGCCAGCTACAGAAACTAAAATATGGAACTATCACTGGAAATAAGGACGCACATGATAAATGCTCAAAGTCAAAAGGCAGAAAACGCCTACCCATTAGTTTGAGATGAGTAGTTCTGACCGTTGTTTTGACTGCTTATGCACTTTAGTTGTCTTGCACAAGCAAAATAAACAGACTTAACTTTTAATGCCACCAGGAGATTATAGGTTTTGTAATCATTTATATTAACAAAGGAGTTGCATTTCCACATGCGTTTCTTCATTTGGCCTTCACTGTTTAACTATTGAGTTTAGGATTATGAGTCATTATATTATTCACAAAATAAAAGCACTATATCCAACTAAGCGCGTTCTGTGGGCGAGTTTGAAGCGTTGAGATGTGAATAAGAGCAGCAGAAAAAGATGGAGGGTATAAAATAGACAGTAAACACACCTCCAATGTCTTATCTGAACACATCACTGTCACAAACAAGCTACCAGCTCCTAACAAGCACATAAACTCTCTAAATGGGAGGGTGGATGAGTGTGAGTCACACTCCCCTTCTGGATACATGGTGGGAAAAAAGAAAACGATATCTGTAATCTGCATTCTAAATATGTAGAGATAATATAAACCTATACTGACGGCTGAAGGTAGATATTGATGCGTTAATTGAAATCATTGATCCACAAACCAATGTGATTGTGCTTAGGCCGAGAGAAGAATATTTGGATTCAGTCAATAACGTAATCCCTCAGCATATTATCGTCTTACAAAAAAGAGAAACAAAACTATTTTTGCACTTCTTTGCTGCTTGAATAAAGCATAAGCTGTGGTTTTCCCATGAAACTCCTCTGACAATCCCTGTCTTGTAGACACAGGCAGGTGACCAAGCCTTACACACTCAGCCTCATTTTACTGGCGCAAAAGAAAAATTATATTCCTACAAGGGCAAGCGAAATATTCTGCTCGTCATTATTATAGAGTTGAATGTAAGTAAAAGAATGGCGCCAGGTTATTGGGTAAATAAACACGTATTTTAATACGAAAATAAAAAAAGACAATGGACAATGATTGACTCAGGAAGACACAAGCAGTCGCAGGACAGTAGTGTATTAAACATGCCTGTAGAATAAGCCACTGAATACCATTGCTACCAATAGAGTTGCTCTACCCAACAACGCTTCTAAATATAACCCTCACAACTGGAGCAAATGTTGAATAATGAGATGGAAAAAGAATACATTGCTAGAAAATTTAGGCAGCTAAAATTAAACTGACAAATCTACTTTTTTTTTCTTGGAGGGGGTCACAGCCAACAATGAAACAAATATTCTCGGAATTTCTAGATTTTTTTTTCCATTTACAGGTCAGACAACAATACTAAAATCCACTTTTTAACTATTATATATATATAAAATTAAAAAAAAAAAAAACGATTAATGCACTATTGGTCCATAGTGTGTGCAGTGTGTTGTATGCAGTGTCGCATTCGGTCTGTTGATGTTGCAGTGATAGTAGTATGGTTTTAGTCATTATGCATCCATGTTGGCAAAACAAAAGAGCAAGTAACTTGGATAAATTAGTCAACAGCAGACAGATGGGTCATAGCGGACGTGTGTAACAATATTCAATTTCATAACCTACATGTAAAGAATCAACAATATCTGCTCGTTCAGCTTTGTTCCATATCTAAAAATATGTTGATATAAGCCTGATATCAAGGGTGTGGAGCTTGTGAAACCGCCGCAGCAATGCACTTATTAGTCAAAGGTCACAAAAGAGGCAAGCTTTGCTTTCCACTAGATGGGGAACAGCAGAAGAAACAAAAGCAGCGCTATACTGATGACCGCTGTGGAAAACCCCCCATGAAAACTTGCTTCGTATGTCATTAGCGATTTGTGTGCCTAAGTGCAATCAATGATCTTACAAATACCTATAGAAAAGATGTCTTTAAATAACTTTTCCCTCTCGTGCCTTTACTACTGCCTTTTTATAATCATTTACATGTCTGAAAATATTAAGACCAAGGCAGTGAAGCTTAAGACACACAATTCTCTCACAATTGTCTGAAACTCTTATTAAAACAGTCCTCCTCTGATTTCACTTATTTTAAAAGGTTTTACAGACCATTGGACTACTGAAGCTCATGCCCTGTGAGGCATTTTCCATGTTGCGTTTTAACCATCTCATTATGGCATTTTTAAAATGTTCTCCTACTTATGACCAAATAAAATCTAAAATATTCTTTGGAAGGATTTGCTAAATGAATAACTGATAGTTGAGACACAAGAAACCCACAAATTATGAACTTGCTGTTCTGAATTAAGCTACATGAGTAATAACACTTATGACAACTCTAGTGAAAGTCACGGAGGGCTGGGGAAAACCACAGACGTCTCTGTCCTGCTAACCCTGATTCCATAATCTGTTCTCACTTTTCTAGGTCGACAACAGCAGGAGTCGGTGTGGTGATAAAGGACAGACTGTTGGTGAAAACAGAAGTCTGGAAGATTTCTGATTACATCTGTTCATTAGCACACATCTGCTCACTGTGGGCAGAAATCCAGAATAGGTTAAAAAAAATATATATATATAAAAAAATACAAGTTAACAAAAATAAAAACACTCTTTTTGCACAAAAATTTTATTTTGTTCAGTAAAACAGGGAGACTTTATATTGATCTTTCCCTGGGATTTTCTATTTAGAGTAGTTGGAGTATAGGGAGAGTCTTCCAGAAACTTTACTCATCATTCATTGATTGTCCATTAAACCAGAACTCAGCACTCCTCTGCCAACGATGCAACTCTCAAATGCCTCAGATGTACATACTTGGATGTGCATCCCATTTTCATGTGTTTTACCTCAAATGCTTTATAATGGTGATTGTTTCAATAACCATCCTAACAGAGAGTATAAAAATATACTGAAAATGTAATCAAAGTAGCAGTAAAAGCTGAGACTGAGACCTGGACTAATGTCACAAATAAGTCAGTTTTATGGTTTTAGACACATCATCTTTCTTTAGTTTATCTACCTTCAGCTTAACATATTAACATTTATGTTGCAGGGCTCAGAGACTTCTGGTCCTACTGAGTTACCTTCATTAAGATTTCTATAGATATTTTGTATTAAAGTTTTAAAATGAAAACAATAAAACTATATTCAGATAGTGCGCTGATGGAAAAAATTTGTTGTTTGTTCATTGATAGGAGGAATATTTAAATAACTAAAGAGCATAAACTGTTAAATGTAGGTTATTTAGAATATAAATACAGCACGAGGAAGGCTTTTTAAAGATATTTTTTATTCTCACTGCTTTCAGAGGAAAACTACAAGAGCAGTCACACACACACACACACACACACACACACACACACACACACACACACACACACACACACACACACACACACCTAGGGAGAATTTGGAGAGATCAATTAACCTAACAGTCATGTTTGTGGACTGTCCGGAAGCTGGAGTACTCAGAGAAAACTCATGCATACATAGGGAGAACATGCAAACTCCTTGCAGAAAGACCCGGGCCGGGAATCGAACCCAGAACCTTCTTGCCGCAAGGCAACAGTGCTACCAACTGCACCACTGTGCATCTGAAACATGCCAGTGTTGACCATAAAAATTTGTGGCTGTAATCATTGAGCAATACACTGCTTTCTACACAGTTCAAGTATCAACTGCTGTAGCCTCCATAATAAGCTTTACAATGGTGGCATGCTACTGTATATGTAGGTTAAGGTATAAAGCTTATGTTGACCTGATTACTACACAGTTTATAAGACTAAAATCTGCTTAAAACAGTGTTTATTTTTACCCTAATGAAACATCAAACACTCAAAACACATTCAGAGCAACAAGACCGTCACCTGGGAGGTTAAAACACTTGTGTATCAGTAAGCAATGGGGTCTAATAAGCTGCAATGACTCCAAAGCACAGTATATACCAGAAAAGGTAAAACATTTGCCGAAAAAAAAAAAATAAAAGTGCTGCTTTGGCTGAGAGATCAGACAGCAGAGTGCACCAGAGGGAGAACGAGCTGGAGAGAGAAGGCAGAGTGGATCCTGACAGGCAGCGCAGAGGCAGAAACACGGCCTGTAAGCAAAATTCTGCTTAGACAAGACTTCTTTCACTGTCCCGGGTTTAAGTCCATTTTCCCTTTTTTGTAGTATAAGCATACACACACACACTTGAACACAGACTTCTGCTCCCTTTGATGTCATCTACAAAGAGCCATGCAGGTGGAAAAACGCGGGAAGAATATGGTGGCATGGGAATGGTTATGTCCAAACAGGTCCATCTGCTTCATCTGCCTGCCTAGCTGCTGGCCCTAAACTAACTTTCATACAGCATGCAGCTTGTTACCAAGTAGAAACACATGGGTAAAATTAGTCTTTGTAAAATTGTATGGGTAAAATTGTATTTGTATTAGTTTTAATGCAAACATCCTTTGTATTTAAAACAGTGAAAAACATCTAGATACTCTTAAATGAACTTATGGGCTTACATATTGGTTGGTCTGAGGATGTAATTATACAAACCCTAGTGCACATGGTGCTGAGATTAACTTCAAAGTCCATTCAAAGTTACACACTGTTAAATGGGAAACATGCCCATTTAATAACGAAAAGCTCAACTATTTATACGCAAACAAAACCAATCCAACAAAAAACTACTAAATAAAAAGCTGTAAAGAGATGCAGATTTGCAAATCCTTACTAGTGATTGTGCAACCTCATGTTTACCAAACAATGATATGTCTGAAAGTTCAGGCTCCAAAGATCATATCAGAGCAGGACATTATCATGACTGAAAAACAATGAGTGTTTTATATCAGTCGATGGATGATTATCAATTAATTTTTTCGTTTTAACTATCTGAAACATGAGACATCACTTTTCCTGGTGATGTTCTCATGTTTCCACTGTTTCTTCTCAGGCTGTTGTATTTATTTTCTCCTTTCACCCCACACCATTTTATTTTTAAGTAGTTATGAGGCCTGGTGGCGAAACTTGAAACCGCTGCTGCACAAGTTACTCAACAGGTTGTTGCTAGGTTACCAAATGGTGATTTAGTTGATGCCACCAGCCTTGCTTAGCTGGACATACTTTTACTGCCCTTGGTGGCAATACGGTGGAAATTTTAATCTCCAAGAGACTCTAGCTTTACAGAGTGGTGTGGATATTGTCACAAAGGAAACGAAAATAGTTATGAAAGTATGGGCTGATGATTATCAACAGTTATTGAAGTACTCGGCATCAGTATCGATTTCATATTGTTCATATTTAGAGAGAATGTTTAAAGGTCTTTTAAAAGTAAGAAAGTTACACTGCAGATCACTGATTCATATTTGTGTGATAAGTGAACTGTGATTGAATAAATACATTATATAGGAGCATTAGACAAAAGATGTAATGTAATAAAGAACAATTTTTTTATTCAAGCTCAAGTGCATTAGAACAAAATGTCTTAAAAACAACAACAAAATCAGCTTTGCGATCCTCAATAGAACATCAATAAGTGTAATATCAGTCATAAATGAAGGCTTTGATGCAACATTTCCTATTATTTTAAGTTTGATGCATTCATGCACTCCATGCTAATACATGTGGCCAGTGTCTGAGATGCTATAGCCTATTGAGAGTGGTAGGGACATTGT
Source organism: Micropoecilia bifurca (assembly GCA_903067075.1). Classification (NCBI taxonomy): domain Eukaryota; kingdom Metazoa; phylum Chordata; class Actinopteri; order Cyprinodontiformes; family Poeciliidae; genus Micropoecilia; species Micropoecilia bifurca. The sequence goes on from CAEGAF010144565.1 coordinate 33,645, forward strand.
GAAGATGGAATTGTTGTACTTTTTGTTTTGTTTTTTTCCCCCATACTAAATTATAATTCTAATTCCAATAGAAGTTTGTGTTGGCATTTTGATTAACAGCCATAGAAGTTCCAAAACTTTATTTTGTTGACAAAATTTCTAACTATTCATGCAAATACTTAATGTGAGATAAAGTGTTCTCCTTGGATTTACTGTCACAACAAACATTCCAAAGAATACATGGAATTTGTAAAGTCCACAAAGCAACAAGAGGCTCTGTTGTTGTGTGAATGATTGAGGAAAGAAAACTAGATTCCAACAGGTCTTAAATGACCAGCTCAGGGTTTTGCAACAAAAAGTAATGCAATGGCAACTGCATACACTTTCAGACTTTAAGCAAACAAATAAAAAAAATACCACATTACCAGACTCCGGATAAGCGGAAGAAAATGGATGGATGGATGGACCACATTTTTGTTTCCTACTCTAATTTCATTTATAACTTCAGATGCACACAGATGTATGTGAGAAAACAAACAGTTCACCAGGGATGGTGAACTGTTTGTTCACCTGTAGGATGATGAATACATCATCCTACAGGACATACATTTATAGAGGAAGTAAAGTATTGTTTGTTTCTAAAAAAGTAATGTTTCTAAAAAAAAAACAGTCGTTAATTTTTTATGTGATGCCTCAACTCTGCATGTTACAGTTACCATGGATGGTTTATTTAAACAGTGCTACAGCTGTTTCAGAGAGACACATAACCATTATAATAGAGGGGGAAACTATTCTTTAATAACTATCCACCAGTAAGGCTTGAACACAGTGGATAAGCATGTCTCAACCCATTCACTCAATTACTGCATGCAGACGCACAACTGCAAGAAATAATGACAAAAAGAGATAGGCATAAAGAGTGGGGTGCAAGACAACATGCACTGCTTCACATCACAGAAAGAGCCAGAAGAAACACCTGGTTAGGGAGAGGCCCCAACCTGCTCAATGTCCAATTTCTTTATTGTTGTGTTTTGTGTTTAATCTACAAAACAAAGACGTTTACTCACTTACAGGACAGTTTTCCGATATTGAAACACTAAAATTGAGGCAGAATAACTTGTTACAGCTACTGATGTCCCAGAGAGTGAATCAAAGAGAGAGACACAGAGGGGCGTGCAGACTTACAGTGTGTCAGACAACAAGGTCAGCCCATCCCCAGAGAGGTGTTGGCTTTCTAACAGAGTATAGCTACTTGAAACCAAGGTCACTGCTCTATGGCTATGAGAGGGACAGGGGAGAAAGGCCTGGCTGGGACAGCTCTGCTACATGTGTGTTCAATGAGTACATCGCCAAGTATTTTAGTAGTTTTGTGTGTGAGGGCATGCCTTAATGTAATTACCCAAAAATATTTTTTATGGCCCGATTTTGTAAAACCAGAAGTGTTTTGAAACTTTTTGGAAACATTTTAAGCACCAAATACATCTGGGAAGCTACAAATTTATTTTTAGATTTGTCTCAATTGAAATATTTTGGTTTATTACTCAGATTTTAATGACAATACTGTGATACTACAACCATTGACAGAGAAAGAACAATCGCCAAGTTCAAATAATTATTGGCCCCATGAGACACCAACCAAAATGGCAGTAATCACAAGCTTTTAAAGCAATCCTTCAATAACTGGAAAAGGTTTTGATTATAGCCATGTACACTAGCATTTTCATTAGTAGAAAGAAGAAGAAAAGGTCCGTCGCACTTATTCAAATATTAAACTAGCATGTTCATGTGACATTGTGATACATTGAAAGGCTTTTTATTAGGTCATGCATGCAGCTGTCAAGTCCTCAGTGGGCTCTGAAACTCATCGAGAGGTGAAAGCATGAATAGGATTTTCTTGTAAACATATAAACAGGTCTTTGTTCACTACATCCACAGGGGGCTGAATGAGAGTTATTGGGTATACAAACAAAACCCAATCGTGCAGGGAGGGAGGGCTACTTCAATGTTATCTTATCCTACACCACCTTGGACAAGGGCCTAGCAGCTCTAAAATTAGCCATCACATCTAAACACAGTCTTTGGTGTAGCAGCTACTCTTTGATGGGAACTTGGCTCTCGTCTGATGCAGTGAAAGAACACCCAATCCCATTTCCAAATGCAGAGATGTAGCCAAGATTGTATACAAATGCTAGCCAGAGACTCAGAGTCCTTGACAATCTTGGTTTTTACATTTTAGAGGGGAGCGGATGATTACCTGATCTGCATATTTACTGTGAACCGGCATAATGAGCAGTGTTACTCCAATTAATGCGGTTACATAAATCGTGTTCTTTTTTCATTTCAAGATTAAAAAGGTAACGAAGGAGTCTAAATCATATTGACAAGCCTAAAAGGAAATAAGACTCAAGCTACATCACATTGAGATGCATTGTTTCAGATTAGTTTTACAGCGATGCAGCATGAAAACTAATAGAGAATCCGCGTTGACGTCACAGGATATGACGTTTTCGTCGCTCGGCGCCATCTTTGGTGTCCACAGACCAAGACGAACTATTCAGAACACCGGTGTTTTCACTGTGTTACCGACCGCAGTTGTTTTCTAGTTGGATACTGGATATTTCGAGCTCCACGGCGTTAAGGGACGTTCAGCTAAAGGTTGATCCGATTTATTAGCGCTAATTTCGGCCAGCTGTTCTACAAAGAAGTGGACATTCATGCTATTACACGAGGCACACTGTCCTCTATTAAAATTTTACGTCATATTCAATAATTGTAATATTAAATGTTTTCTTCAGTAGCTTCCAAATCGTGTCCCATTAACTCAATCTGGTTGAAATTGTTCTACTAGACTACAGATGAGGCTCATTCACCTTTATTACATTTTAACTTTTTATATATTTTTAGCTATTTCTGTAGTCAAAATTTTTTATTTTTCTTAAATAGCTTGTAGGTCATGTGACCTATTAACTCAAAA
>CAEGAF010144576.1:0-35482 GCA_903067075.1 Micropoecilia bifurca
GGGAGAACATGCAAACTCCATGCAGAAAGGCCGGGGCTGGGAATCGAACCCAGAACCTTCTTGTTGCAAGGCAACAGCTCTACCAACTGCGCCACTGTGCAGTTGGTAGGTTCTAGGTTTTGGGTGGACAAACCAAAACCTAGAAATTCTGACAAAATGCAAGCATTGATTGTGCAAGAATGGACTATCAGTGAGGATTTGGTCCAGAAGTTGATTGAGAGCATGCCAGGGAGAATTTCAGAGGTCCTGAAGAAGAGGGGTCAACACTGCAAATATTGACTTGCTACATTAACTCATTCTACCTGTCAATAAAAGCTTTTGTTACTCATAATATGATTGCAATTGCATTTCGACATACACACATGAAAACCAGAGGGCAGCAGATCAGAGGGCAGCAAATCATGTGAAAATATAATATTTGTGTCATTCTCAAAACTTTTGGCCATGACTGTAGTTGCTATCACTTACATTACGAGCTTTACTTTGGTTGCAGTGAAAAATTGTCCTAATTTCCCAAAGTCTGTACACAGGACCTGCTATACTGAAAGTCATTAATAACAACAGTAATGACAAATAGCATGTCCAAAATAGGTGGTCAAAATGGTTAGCGAAAAAAAAGTAAAACGCACAAGTGCAACTTGCATAGGCACTTGTGGTAAAGCGTGTTGACCTTTTGTAACAGTTTCTCATGAACATGGTGGCTTGAAGTGCTGAGGGCAGCAGTTAAAGCACGTACGCTGCTTGAGCTTTCGCCTCCTGACTTTGCTGACATTCACCCCAGTCAGATCTCAGTCGGGAACTAAATAACAGTGAAACATGTTCTGTGATACTGCTAATGCCAATTTCACCATAGCCCATTTAATTGTCATTTACAAGTCAGAAAAAAATTGTAAAACAATTATCTTAACAAAGTATTTATGCCCCTTCAACCTTTTCACATTTTGTTCAGTACAAAACTCAAACATTAAAGGTGACATAGTTATTACCACTCTTTATTCCTGGGACATATTTATGAGCATAAATGACAGTGCAAAGACACACATTTCGGATTTAATTGTTTGGTTTTGTATTTCTGAAGATGGCATAGGACCATAGGGAGAATATAGAGAAATATGATTTTTTTTCACAGATTATATGTCTAATATCAGGAGATAGAGACAGTTTTAAGAAATATGTAAAAAGACATATCCTTGTAAAAGTTACCTACAGCAGCTTCAACAGACAAATAAAGTAGTACAGAACTGTGAAGAGGAAGAACAATGATTCTTTCATTTAAGCATTTCAAATGAATAAAAATCCAAAAAGTGTGACATTCATATGTTTTCAGCCCATTTTACCCATAAACAAAAGTGCAAGCAATTACCGAGTCATAAACAGAGTCAACTTGGGTAGAATTTAACCTCTCTGGAAGAGCTGCAGGGATCCACAGTTCAGGTTGAAGAATCAACAGTTACATATGACTGTAGCATTGTATCTCTGCTGCCTGGATATTAGCACGTCATGTTAGTCATGAGACTCTCATACAGCAGTCTCAGTCAGAAGTTTCTAAAGATTTGTTAGAAGACTATTACTGAAGGTCTATTCTTCCCACTACATAGCTCTCCACAGCAACTCTTTGAAGATATTTGGATGATGTGAGTTACAACATTTAATTTCCCTTTGGGATAAAGAGAGTATTTTTGAATTCAATTGAATAGTGTGAGGATATTATTCATACATTAGCAGGGAAAAGGAAAGTAGTCAGATTTGAAAACTGCACTTCTGGAAGAAATTCTTAGAGGCTGAGGAGACTAGCAGGACAACCTATACAATGATATGGCTTTGATCAAACCACATTCATTTGCAACAATGGGTTCACTCAAAGTTCAATTCACAAAAACGCCTCATCCAATATTAGATTCTTCGCAAGGAAGAATTCAAGAAAATATACATCTCTAGATGTGCCAAGCTTATAGAGATTTATAACACCTCCTAGTTTGGCACATCTGAAAGGTGTTTATACAAAGTATCATTTATTGGAGCTTGAGTATAAATGAAGGTCAAACTTTGAAGAACTTTATGTGCTAAATATTTTGATCATATCCTATCCACTTCACTATTATCCACTATTCATTGCTTTCTTTTGCTCACTCACAATATAAACCTGCGAGGCTCTGTACATCTGATTTTCATGTACGTCTAAGTCACACAGCAGGAAAAAAAAAAAAAAAGGCAAAGCAGTGACTTGATTGAAAGCAGATGCTGCTGAAAGCCAAGACGAAGAAGAAAATGTTTCGGAAAATTCTCAGGGCTCAGCCGTCCCTTTCTGGGTTCTGGTCCGGGTGGGCCAATCACGGCAGAGCCCCCACAGGTCTTAGTTGTAAATGAAGCTCTTCCATTGGACAAGGACAAAAACGTGGGCGTTAGGAGCAGATGTCCTGGGAAAGTTGCTGAATCCCACTTGACTCAAAGTGAAATAAAAGTGAAAACATTGACATGTTTAACTGGACAGCAACCAAAGGCTGTTTTAATCCAGCCTACACTGTTTCTCCCTTATGCCGCCATGCTTGTTCAAAACGAGGTTGTGTCTGAATGCTGCAGCTGTGTATATTGAATTACATTTTGAATGAATTGGCTTTTAAATAGTTTTTCGGCTTCTTTACAAAAACCCAAGAATATTACAAGCTCACTTGAAGATTATTCTTGTTTCTGCTGTCGTCTGTCATCTTGCTTGGAGACAGTGTTTGAAATGAAAGTCTTTCAGCACCTCGACACCTTTGCCATCTCTCACCACTCGTCTCCCCATCCCTTCACACCTCGAAACCCTCCACTGCTCCTTTGCTCCTTTTCACCTACTAACCTTCACCCTCCCACATTCAGCTTTCTATTCCATCTCTCATCTCTCTTTGTCTCCAAAATTCTTGCTCACCTCTCCCCCGCCCCCATCATCTGCTCTCTGATTCAGTGTCACTCTAGTTTGCATGTGGCCTCACCTGCTCACAAAGCTTCATCACTCTCCTCTATTCTATGGTTCTATTTCCTATTCACAGAAACAGTACAACACAAATCAATCATCTTTTCCTAATGGAAAGTCCACATTAACATGAGACGACACTCCATTTCCGCCCAAGAATGCCAGGTCGAATGGAACTCCAGCCAATGTAGATCCAGGGGCCAGCAGGCACTCTCATTTCGGGTGGGATAGCAAGGTGATGCAGTGTGGTCCAGGGGTGGCTCAGGAAGTCAATGGTGTATTAACTGAGGATGTGACAGCGGCAATAAAAATGCAAATTAGCAGCCAAAGCAGGAGATGCCCTGAATCTGCCCTCTATAAACCTGGATAATACAACCACCACACCTGCCAAGACAAGTAGTTCAACACTTTGCAGACACAACAATGCCATAAATGCCACAGAGATGGAGAAGGAGCGGGTATGACTATACAGAGACCCTGCTACATCTCAAGTGTTTTGAAATAACACATTTTACAAAGAACTGAGTAGCTTGTAAATAGTCTGCTTAGCTTGTAGTGGGTTAAACAGGAAGATCCTTGTGTCTTATTTAGAAGGATGGGGTAATTTATTTCTTAACATTTCTTAGGAGTGTTTTCATGCACTTTAGGACTCTTTAGGACAGCTGTGGCCAATTCTAGTCCTTAGTGGGCCAGTGTCCTGCTTGTTTCAGATGCTATATACACACACCTGACTAGTGCAGGAGGATTCTAGAGTTCCCCAGTAAGATCCATTTTGCCAGTTAATTTTGCCATATTTGTTAAATATGCCAGTTTCTTATACCAAAGAGTTTTCAGTTAACATGATATTTTTTTCAATTCAGTTCAATTCAATTTGATCCAATAAGTTTTTCTTTACTCAAATTCTGTTTAATTTGGTGAATAAAAATGTGCTTGATGGAGTGTTTGAAAACTCAATCCATGTCAATTCTGAAGTCGGATTAAAGCAGTGGGCCTTGTAAATAAATATGAAGAAAAAAAAAAGATTATTTGCTCCTTTCAAACTCGATACACATTTGAGAGTAATGCTAAACCTAACTTTTAATCCCCTGACACCACTGGAGTCTACATTGGCCCTACCCTCCTTAAGGGCCCTCTGAGACACATTGTCCATATTTCACAACATGTCTGCGTAATGGAACCACTGACTTTGTCTCTTGTGCGTCATAAAGATAGTTTTTTGATGAGGAGGATAGTAATTTAAGGCAGTGAAAATAGATGTACTCCTGTTCCCTGAATACGAGTGTAAGGCCCTGAATTTTAACCTGTATTCCTTTACAATATGGTTACAGTAGGTCTTGTAATCTCCTTCTGTCTGTTCCAGGAGTGCTTTGCATACAGAAAACATACATAACTTGGTAAGACCCTTTCGCTAAATATTTAACCTTGAAATCTGACAAACGAGATGCAGTCAGCCAACCGGAGGTTTGTGGATGGATGAACATGGAGGAGGATCCTTTTGGACGGAGCAGCAAGGAGTTATCTGTAATTTTTCTGTGACTGTCAGTTGTGACTGTTCTCACTTTCTGCTCAGACTTCCTCTGCTCTTTGCAGCCCTTCCATCTTAAATCTCTTGTTAAATCGGTGGAAGATTTAAGCGCGGTTACGAAGGCAGACGGGGTTGGGGGAAGTGGATTCTTCATGACCCAGCTTTGAATCTGTGTTTGGAAGTGGAGCTGGTGGGTATGAATGGTATCACAATGGACTGTTAGAGCTTGCAGTCTGGGAGGGTATTTTAAAACCTGCCCAACAGTCATGTCTGGTTTCAATCATCAGCCCAGTCAGAGCGAGGAGGTGGAATAGGAGAAGAACCACCTGGCAACCTCAGCCTGCCCCCAGCCAAGAAAAGCACTGAGAAGGGAATATTGGTAAGGAAGGCAGCACAGTTGTTCTAATATACATACACATGTAAAACACTGTATAAATTTTTTGAAGTGTGTGAATTTGTCTTTAACTAAACACACATCTTAGTCTTTAAAATATTGACTCTGCTTTGTCTTTATTCATTCATAATAAAGATACAATGATCTGAATCTCGACTATTCTAATGTGTTTCTACTCGGCTGCAGAAGGGCCAAAACATCTGTGCAGTCTGAGGCAGCAGGCCACAGCTCTGCATGTTTTCCATCTATGGTGGAATTTATATGAGGGGTTGCTAGAACATGAATGAGTCCCAATGTGTCGGTTTCATTTTTACATGACCTTATCAACACGTAAGAAACACTTGTTAAAACTGGGACACTCTGTGGTTGGTTTATGTTTCAATGTCCTCCTACTCTGTACTCTGGAGTCACAGCTTCAGCTGGTTCAAGTTAATACTATTGTCCTTCTTGCTCCAATGATATGTTCTGGTTGGAACCTCGAATGTTAAAATTTATAATGGATATTATCTGAAACATACCAACAAGTACAACCCTCACAAAATAAATTGAAAATAAGCTCGTTCCAACTAAAATAAAAATACCTGATCTCAGGTCCACACCTTGCCTATGCAAGATGCATGATAAATAAATTAAATAACACACCACACAGAATGCTAAAGTCTTTCTTCACATATATTTTATAACATTTTGAAGTACATTAAGTACATTTTAGAAATAGAAGCTACAGTTTATAAAACCTTTCCAGCAGAAATCATTGATGGGCCAGCATCAGCCTTTTTTTCCTCAAGCAGACAGGTCTATTTTCGATATAAAAAAGAACAAAAAAAATAAAAAAACAAAAACAAAACAGACAATTGGAAATAAAATCCGCTACATTATTTTTGTCCTGCGCTACCTTTAAATTCCCATGAAAGCACCAGCTGTCTGCATCTCTCGTCTTTTATAAAATATAAATTATTGAAAAATATTCAAATGTTTGTGAACTAAATATAATAAAAATGATCTCATAACAAAAATACAAAGACACTATAAAATATACAGAAAAGAATAACATCCATTAAAAAACAATAAGGCTTTCCTTCTAAAATCCATTTTGAGATATGCATATGCCACAAAATATTGGTGTGTATGTTCTCGTCACTGATAACACAAGTCCTGCAGTAGATTGTAGTCTCCCACATTGAACAGAATGGTTCCTGACAAAACACGTTTAAAACAAATAATATTAACATTATAGGCATTAAAGTTGTCCTTTGTTATGAACATCATGACAAAAGTAAAAAAAAAACATAATAATAAACACTGTTTTGAAACGACATGTAGAAAGAAAATAACATACAGTGCAGTTTAATACATTTTTAGGATCCAATTCTCTGTTGTAAAAGCAACACAGGTTTGAGAGTCAGTGCTCGATAACGATGGAGCTTTTTACCAGTTAGACAAGAAGAACAAATACAGCATCTCTTCTCTGCACTCGGTGGGGAAACCCAAAATGGCAAAGACTTTGTCCAAAAACTGTCTGCTTAACAAATATTTAAGAAAAAAAGGATAAAAGACATGTACTTTCCAAATACATGAGAAATTTCTGCTCCGTGTCAGACGTTGTAGACACCCAAAGCACCGTAGCCAAAAGACCTCACATGAGTTTTGGTTATTATTCCTGCTTTGTCTCCTGATTATTTGTGTAATCCGGGTCTCAGTAAAGCATTATGAAATACAATCTGTACAAATAGACATCTCCAAAGCTATTTTCATCCATATGGGTAACATTCAGCCACTGTAAACAATAACATAGTATTTTAGGATAATATTCAACTTTGGCATTTCCCAGTGTACCGACACTGTTCCCACTGTTTGGGGAGGAAGCCGCTGCCAATTTGCCTAAAATGTAACCAGTGAATTGTTATAAATGTGCTCTTAGAATACGACACTCTCTGAGGCATATATTATTTTTGATCATTGATAAAAACGCACATAAACTACAATCTGAATAGTCTGCCATCAGCCATGCAAGAGCCACACAAATCAACTTGTGCCCTTTCTGTTGCCTAAGTGATAATTCACCTGCGCTATCCACATACTTCTTTCCATGACCTTCATTCATAACAAACAGGTTCCCGTTCTCTAAAGTCAACATTTGTCTATTGCCTTTCTGCTTTTTCTTACGATATACCATCAAACTACTCTAGTTCCTTTCTTATGGACAAAATGTTCTGCATAACAAACAAAAATTTATCCACATTTGACATTCTTATGGCTGCGTAAAAACCCACCAATCGCTAGAATAACTTTTACAGGACAGACAGACAGGACTATTAAAACATCATTGAAATGATTGGTTGATGTGGACAGTGAACTGACAAGATTGTTCATCTAATTTGCACCAACGTCTACCGATTCTCCCCACGTAGATTGTCTACAGTTTGCTAATACTGGAGGCATTATGCAAAAAACGCATACGTTTCAGTCACAGAATGTGTCCCTAACAAGGTGGCGACATATACATAAAGGTGAGAGCGTCAGTTTCAAAAGTAACGGCTTCTTTCGGTTGTCTTGCAGACCTCTTTGGGTATGAGTAATCTCCAACAGGCTCTTCAAACCTGACAGAGCACCGGGCCAGTGCGTCTCTAGTGTTGTCTGACTCAAAGCGGCACATTTCTGCTACGGGCTCCATGAGAACAGAACAGTGTAACTTGGCATTCAATGATGAAGTCTAATTTGAAACACTTAAAGACAAAAATACTCTGCCCAGTAATCGGCCTGGTGGACTTAAATCGGATGCTCTAACAATATAATACTGGCACAAGCATATGGTCCTCAAACATCAAATCCTACATTACACTTTTATTTTGGTCCTTGCTGAAAGCTCTCCGCTTGCAGGAGAGAAACAGTGATAATGGTTGAAAATATCTGTTCCATTTTGACATTTTGGCAACTGTTATCTCAGCAGGAACCTGTCACCTACTTGTTGCTTAACTCAAAAATGAAACGAGTTACTTTAAAAAGGCTCCTTCTCGACTTCGTTCATTCACACCTTGTATCACAGAGCTCTCGCCTCCCCCTCATTGCTACTTAAACAGAACACAAGATAACCTGATAATTCTACCCAGTAGCGTCTCATTTACCTTGAGCTGCTAAATAATACCAGTATTATGTCAGACGCGCGCACAATCCCACACTCACTCACACATTCATGCACACTCGTCATTTCCACCAGGTTGTGAATACAGGTTTTGTTTTTTTGGCTTCTGCCTTCCTTTTAAAACGTGGTCTGAAAGACTGGAGCTCAAATCCAACAAAGACCATCACTGAGTCATTAAAAACTTTTCGGTCCCCCCAGAAAAATGGATAACCAACTCTTATCAAACAGTTAAGACAACGTTATGAGCCTCAGTCCCAGTAGCTCAACTTTTGTCCTAAGTTTCTTTTTGCTCTTTTCACCAGTTCTGCTTTCACTCGTCTGTGTCAGGCTTTACGTCCAACATTGCGTGCAGCTCTTCAGGTGTGTAGCCCAGCAAGCTTTTCAAGTCACAGACAAAGCGGTAGACGTAGCGCTTCCCAGACGTCTTGTGGATGATATTTTTGTCATAATAATAGCGCAGGCCACGACTCAGTTTCTCATAATTCATCTTGGGCTTGTTTTTCCTTTTGCCCCACCTCCTGGCAACCTGCACAGAGAGAAAGAGCGAGCACATCGAAATAAGAAAAAATTAAATGTCTCGTAAAAAGAAAAAGAAAGTTCCGATTTTGCTAACGTACAATCACAAACCTCTGCATTTGATAAATATTTTATATGATAGATTGACATCCATCATATAAAGTTTTTCTTCCATTATTAAACGGAAGAAAAACTACATACTGTTCTCGATTGCTTTTTACAAGTAAAATTATTAGAAGCTCTGGAAAAAAATAAGATAATTGCACTGAACCCTTTTGGAAACCTCATGGTTATTCCACCAACTATTGATTTCTGAACTCTTCCTTAGTATTGTTGGCGCTAAATGAATATGAACTTGTTTTCTTTGCATTATTTGCGGTCTGAAGCACTGCATCTTGTTTTATCATTATGACCATTTCTGCAAATAAATACAACATTTTTGCTTGGAATTTCAAAGACATGTTGCCAGTAGTTCAGAGAATAAGAGAACAATGTAAATTTTACTCAAAAATAAACCTATAAAAAGTGAAATATGAAAAACTGATCATTTTAAGTGGTATCTTAATTTTTTATTGTGACAACCATAAATATGTTACAGTGTAAACTCCCTAGTATATTCAGCCCAGTTGTATGTAATTTAACATGGTTGTCCATCTGAGCTGGAAAGCATGACAAATGAAAGATTAATTAGAGAAAAGCTGGTGGAGCTGTACAGATTTACAGCTCCATTGGATCAGTTGTCCAGAATAGCAAAATGTGGAACAACTCTGTCTGGTCACATAAACCCAAAGTAAGAAATGCAGAGAGTTACAGAAAAACAATACTACATAGCCCTATGCAAACCACCATGTTGGGAATCTTGTGGAGTGGTAGCATCATGCTGAGAGTGTCATTTTTTCCTAACATGAGAGAGGAATCTGGTCAGAGTTAATGGGAAGATTGGTGGAACTATGGGAAAATAGACTGGCTGGAAAAAGTCTAGCTTACAGGCAGCGACATCACAGAATGTCTTGGGAGGATTTTGTTAATCATTTTGAAAACTATGCATAATTCTTTCCAGTTTACAAATATGTAAAGTTTTGTGTAGGTCTGTCATACAATCCCAGTTAAACCTAATTGTTTAAACTGGAATTGTCATGTGACAAAACATGAAAAAGTACTTTTGCCAGGTACTACATAGTATATACTGTATTTAAATTGGACCTACTCATGATATACCACCCTAAGTACCACGCTACATAATTACTGATGGCAGAAACAATAGGCAACTGTTTTCACAAAGAAGACATCTTTTTCATCTGGCCAAACACTTGGGACCTCCCATCTCGTGTGCCAGTGACCAACAGGGTCACAGCCTCTCACCTCATCTGGGTCAGAGAGCTTAAACTCCCAGCCGTCGCCTGTCCAGCTGATGAAGGACTGGCAGGACTTGTCGGTCAGCAACTCCAGGAGAAATTGCCACAGCTGGATGGGGCCACTGCCTGTGGAACAGATGTGAGAGCATGTTTGAAGGAGGTGTTTTGTTTAGCCAGCTTACTTGGAGAGAAGACATTGTTGTTTGTGCTGATGCTGGCTGGTGTGAGGATTTACTGAGGTAAGTGTTAGCTCAGGCCAAAGGAGATCTGGCTTAAGGGAACATTCCCAAGTTCTGAAGCTTACCAACTGGTTTAAGTTATTACAATTCTGCAATTTAAATAATAATGCCCTGCATCCATGGAATGGTAATGCTGCATACAAATCAAGGTCTTAAAGAACAGTTGTAGGTACAAGTTGCTTTCAGAGATTTCACAACTTACTGCAGTACAAGATACACTCACCAAGAAAGAAAACACAGATTTGAAGGTCAACCAGAATGCCACACATAACATGGTCAAGTCCTAAATATGAAACTGTTAAATATTCATGCCAATTATTCACTTAGGTCTGAAGAGGGACGAAGTAAACCTTCTGATCTGGGTCAGGCTGAAGGAAAGCAGTGGAAGCAAATGTCCTCCTAAATACAACAGTCTCATTCATCATGTAGTCCCTTGTCTGCCATCGGCCCCATACAGTATGTGAATCTAGAGTCTGTGTCTGTATGAGTTCCTTACTGATGAAATCATCATTTTAAAAGAAGAGGCGCTGCCTCTGGGCTTCTGCAGCACATCTAACGACTTACAACCAGTGCTTCAAGAAGAGAACAGCTCCCAAAGCCTCACGTATACTGCAGTAGGGTTATATTTTTTTAAGAAAAAGGACTAAAATAGTAACCCAATACAGCCTATTTTAAACAAACACTAATACAAGAGTTTGTATCACTTGATGGAAAAAGGTGAAAAGGCAGAACAAAGAGGATAAGAAAAAAAGGTTTTGTCTATGAACTAGATTCACTGCGCTACACTTTGATCGTGTGGTTTTCTTCACATAGAAGAACGCGCCCACTTTGAGGCTCGTATGTTGAAATCACACCTGCCTGTGCAGCATACGCCGCCTCAGCAGTTTAGCTATACTCACCTATCTGTCTCACTCTCTGTGTCTTGCGAGTGCGTAAGAAAAAAAAAAAAAAAAAAAAAAAAAAAAACGTATGTGCCCTTACACAACACAAAACCAAAGCTTTCAGTGAAACAGACGCGTGGGTCGAAAGCTTGAAATGGCATTTCGGGGAGCTTTTTATAAAACTCCTGCTGGGACTGAAGACAGTGCAGAACAAACAGCCACTTTGGATTAGAAAGAAGTGGCTTCTTTGCAACAGTCTCTGTCTTTCAGGCCCAAAACGTTCAAAATTGAGTCAAAGTAGCAGTCTGCCCACATACATGGCTGATACCAGCCCGCTGTGCTCTCATGAGCGATCCATTCCAAAAGAAAAAAAAAGTTTCCAAAAATATGTTGCTCTCTTCATGTACAAAGAGCTTCATTGAAAGAGCATACACTGTGGCAAAAGGATAGAGGCTTTCATTTGCAGCAGTCTTTAGAATGTAATTCATGGTACACCATATGTGCCGTAAAAAGCTCTTAAATGTCATGAGGACGCTGGTGTCCTCATCGACCCAGTAACAAACATGTAAGCGATTTGCAGGCAGCAGTTAAGGGGTAAAATATTTGCAGCTCAGACAGAAACAGGAACACCAATAGACAAATGGAGCTTTTTACTAATGTCACTTTTTTTATTAGTAAAACTATGAGCAATACTAATTTATTGTTGGAGTGCAAAAAAAGGAAAGTATCTTTCAGCAGAGAAAGAAAAAAGATTCACATGTTATCAGTATTAAAATATTGAGGGTTTAGCAGATTTTAAAGCTGCCTGGTGTTAGAGCAGACAGAGGTGTAAATAACAAGCTCTCACAGGAAACCTGCAAAGATGACAACTGGAGCTTCACTTATCACTCAGCAGCCTTATCTGACTCCCTGTCCTCGCTGTAAGTGTCACCTGTCACACCGGGACAGGAAACCAAGCAGAGCAACTTGTTGAGTTATCATAAACGCTGTTTTGGAAATGTTTATTCGAAATGTAAGCTTCAATTTTCCTTGTACCTTTTTGCTTTTCTAACTTATTAGCCTTGCTTTTTGTTTTTTGCATCCTCTATCTGGCTTGTTAGGACATGGATATGCACACGGATCTACACGCAAACATAAATTCCACATTGGTAGGATTTAACTTCATCCATCATCAGAGGCTGCCATGGCAATATTTCTTTCCATTTATTTACAGGAGAAGATGGTATATTGCACCAGTTACTGCATAATTGTCTTCTGCACATCCATAATGCAAATATCTTGTTCCACCACATCTCAGATGCCTTAATAGATGGGGTCTTCAAAACCTAGATCTCAAGGGCTAGTTAGGCCTGTAACTGTAAGATGTGTTTCAGCTTTAGCTTAATAGAGCCAAATAATAAGGCCATTAACAGGATTGAGAGGATGATTCATCTATTGGATTCAGGTGTGTTGAACCAGGGACACATCTAAACGTTGCAGGACACCCGGCCTCAAGACCTAGGTTTGAAAACCCCTCGTATGGGAATCTGAATATTGTGAAGTCATTGCAATGTTCAAGTAACTAATTTAAAATGATTTGAGATTTTAGACATGGTGTGTTGCCCTGCTGGAGTTAGAATCATTCCTTAGATAATGTGTGCAAAGGCCTGTAATGATAAACAACATTTACTGGAGGACAAATTGTCCTGGAAGTTATTGTGGTAAACAATTAACCATTGTCAAGTGATACAATGGAAATGGCATAATAATGCAATAACATATTCTCAAAGATCAACAAACTTTCAATTCTAATGAGCATTTAACACTGGAAGACATTTTATCAAAAATTAACAACTCTGCCAAATTAAAGCTGACTAAATCTCATTTCTGATACCTTATTTGAACTTCAGCAAGTGGTGATTCCTAAAGTCACTGGGTTGCTGCCAGAAAATTGCTGAGCAGGCGTATCTAAAACAGTTTGTTGGTGTATGTACTTTCACCTTGCGTGCTACTATAAAGCTGACGAAAGCTTTTTTTCTTCAGATTGAAATGACACTACAACACATTGCACCTGAAACAGAACTTGCTTGATAAATATTTTAGCAACAATTATTTTGTTTCTTGTATTTTTTTGTAAAAACAAGTGATCATGCCATAAAAGCCACATTTATGTTTTCTGTTTTTTTTTTAGCGGTTTGCCATTTACGTCAAAAAGGTTGCAAGGAGCAACGTGGGACTCTAATGGTTCTAGAGGAGCTGCATCTTCTCTTTGTTATTTGATTATAAATCCATTAGAAGATCTTTCCAGCATCATTACAAATGAATGACTCATTGTTCCACAAGTGGCTTTTGAACTAATAACCATGCACATGAAGAATTAACTTGTGCATACCGACTTTGGGTCCGTATAATGAGATCTCATGTATGTATTGTTTGTGACGTTGGAAAAATTTGCTGGGATTTCCCCTTTTTTTATTACAAACAGTGGTGCACTCTTGTGACTATAATTTTAAGCAAGACAGAAAAAGTCCCGGTGCAGTGTGTGCACTGCAAGCTATCAACGGTCTTCAAAATCTTGCTTTTAAAGAGGAACAAATGAGAAAACCAGTCCCAGACTTCTCCTCAGGTATTATGAGATAAACATCGAGGTTAAATCGACCCAATGATGGTACCAAACAAAAACAATGACAAAACATGTATTTATCTTGCTGCACACATCAGGTTAACAATTTAAGGCAACAGCAGCAGAATTTAAACCAAATCCTGAAACAGATGCAGAAATAGTGCATTTGCTTTAGAGGTTTGAGAGTATCTCAACATCTTAGTGAACCTGAAGAGCGTACGTCAAGCAGCTTTTTTGAGCATATATGGGTGCGAAGATGCCTCAGTAAGATGAAGAGATAATTTTGCTGTAGTGCTACGAGCAAGGGCAGGCATAATTTCTTTTTTTTTCACCACCGTTGCTAGGACGACCTGGAAAAATAGGTTTAGATGCGGGCTGGAGATACCAATGAGGTAGATGAGAAGTGAAGGCAAAACAAGAGAGTGAGAAAGAAAAATAGAGAGCAAAGAAGAAGCAGGAGGAGGAGGAGGCAGGAGCAAAATCTATTTTGTTTTCTTTGATCTGAGTAACTTGGGCAACTTGGGTAAAAGGTGTCGCTCTCTCTTTCTATTCTAAAAGTGGTGCAAATACAAAACTCCCACACGTGGGACTTTTGCAGAGCATCAACAAGTGTGTTACAGCTGTGCAGTGAAACTAAAAGGAGCAACAGCTTTTCTTTCACTTGAAGTCTGGCGAAGGCATAAAAGCGCTACCTTATAAAGCTATAATTTTACTTGAAAAATGAAAAATTTTCTAAGCTTGCCCAACTTTCTACATGTCCCCTGAAAGATTTTTCAAGCAACAAAATCGTCCCATTCGACGTTCGACTTCTGGCCGTCTTACCTGTGTATCCAGCCAACGCTGCCGCTGGGATGACGGGCTTGTCCTTGCTGAGGTCTGAACGCTCCCTCACATAGTCTTTGAAGGTGCCCTTGGGCTTGTGGCCATGCAAGGCGGTGGGGTAGTCTTCCGAGTCAAAGCTGTCATAGGACGGTACCCGCTGCAGGCTGCTGAACGATGACTGGCTGCTCCACGACTGGGTCAGTCGGTCGCAGCTTTCAAAGCTATCGATGCTCTCAAAGGAGTCCTGGCCACCGAGCTTACCTGGCAGGTCATTGGAAAAAGAACAGGGGGGGGGGGATTTGTCATTAAGGACGACGGTTAACTTTAATACATTGGGAGACTTTAAAGCAATAATATTCTTTTTTTTTTTTTTCTTGTATGCAGTCTTTTAGAAAGGCTTAATAAAAGCAAAATAAATGACAGATTTCTTGGACAGCATGTGTAAACAGCAATTTCAAAATCTGGCCACAGATTCTCAGTTGGATTTTGTTCCAAACTAACAACTGAATGTTAAATCATTTAAACCATTACATTAGCTCTGGCTGCATGTTCAGGGTCATTCTAATTCCAACTTTTCTGCTTTGCAGCAGTGCTCTGTAAGATGTTTGGAATATTGCTGCAACTGTGATTTAAACATCTCCACAACTTTACTCATGTGTGTCTTGGTAATTCACTAACGTCCATCCCATCTACAGCTATAGGGCTATACTGGGATTATAGGGATTACACCTATATTTATGGCTTCAGAAGAAAATTGACTACAATGTATTTTACTTAGGAGAAGAACAGAGGCTGAATATACCTGAATGTCACACTTTTCAGATGTTTTTTTGTTTTTCTTAAAGTTGAAAGTGATGCGTTTTCCCAATGATGTACTACTTTTGTGTTGGTGTGTTACAGGAATGACACCAAAGGTTACAATGTAAAAAAAGTTCAACAAGAAAGAATACTTTTGCATAAAATAATTTCTGATTTCAATGTTTTAATGCAATTACTCCGGAAAATGGCCATCTTACGAGCAAAAGTTAGAAAAGGGACAAATAAAACATGCTAGAAGTAGAAACTTTGAGTGTCACATAGCCATACAGTTCTGTTATGCCACTCTCTCCATTTCACACCCCATTTCGCTCTTACAACCACCATTTGGATTTGATTCTAAATAGAAGACAATCCCACAAACTGTCTCGCTATTTTTGGCCCTGGGAAAGATAAGCGGCGTCTTTGAATGGTAAGTCATTAACAAATGACAGATAATGCAATGCCTCAACCGATGCCGAGATCTTCAGCTGGTAAAATTGAAGCCACATGTGGATATCAGCCGGGATACAAAGCACTTTCCCACGTCGAGCAAGCACAACACAATGCTGGAGAGCGCAGAATGTGTGTTGCGTGAAGATTGAACCTTAAATCTTGCAGGCAAACACTTAAACGACTAAAAAAGGGGCTACGGGAGGCGTTCAATGGTGTACATGGCAGATGCTATTCATTTATACAGCTGGGGATTTGTGAGAAGAAAAGCCTCTCTCTTCATGGCTTAAAACGTAAACCACGATGCTAAGTCCTCTGTAAACTATCACTTGGGAGAAAAAACAAGCCTGCACATTTTAAAAAAGCAAACCGTTTCATGAGAAAACCCCTTGCTTGCTAACCGAGGATGACACTTCTATCTCCTTACGCAGAACATAGAGACTGAATCGAGGAAAAGAGGCCAAGAAAAACAAAAGAGAGAGAAAAAAAAAACGTCCTTCTTTAAGGTTACACCACTTGAACTGCTTTACATAAGGGACAAGCGGTAAGCAGAGAACACATTGTGGCTTTGGTTCGTGTATCACTCTGACAAAAACAATAGGCTTTTCTTTTTTTCCCAACCTAGTCTAGAGTATGTGAGGCAGGTTTGCATGAACCACAAACCAACCAGAGGGCCTGCTTCTCTTCTCTTCTAATGCGTGCACACTGATGTGGCATGACAAGATTCTGGTAGCTTCAGCACAATCACACGCAGGCCGACACCCACAGACACCTCCAACGTTTGCACTCACTCACACAAACGCATGCATGCACCTACGGGTAGGTTTAATAACTCGGTTTAAAATAAATATTCAGTTTGGCATGAAATGTTTGCTACTTTCAATTGCTGAAAGACTTTACCTGGGATAAGGGAAATGTTTTTCCAAAGTCATTCAAATCTCTTGAACTTTTTCACATATTTTCCTGTTACACCCACAAACTAATCAGTTTTGTTAAAGGCTTTGCTTGTATTGTTTAGATGAAAACTCTGCTCTAAACTACTTTGAAACTTTAAGTTTAACTTGGGGATCAATAAAGGAACATCCTATCTTGAATTTGAGGGCATTTGAATTAGATTTTCTTTCAAAGTTTTGCAGTAAAAGAGGTTGAATGCAAGTGTATGTCACACTTCATATTGTTTTTTTTTATTTTGAGAAAAGATGTTGAAAACATTTTACTATCTTCTTTCCACTTCACAGCTACACCATATTTCTCGCCGCGCTACCTAAAAAAATTCTCAGTAACATACATTTAAGTTTGTGCTCATAACGTCGCAAAAAGGAGGAAATGCATGGAGAGTATGAATACTTTTGCAAAGCACTGTATCACATATGGCTCCTCACCTCGACTGAGGCGTCCCACACACATATTGTCGGGGGACACCACTTCCTGTTTGACAGAGAAGTAGTCGCCCTGCATGGAGTTGAGGGCTGTGTCTCGTAGGATGATCCCGGGGTATTCGCTTTCATACTTGAGCGTGAGCAGTTCCTCAGAGCTGATGGGATGAAGCGTCTGATATGACTCCGTGATGAAGCCCGGTTCTGAGTATTCAGAAGGAGGGACACACTGAGCATGCTCAATACCATAGCCTGAAAACACAGAGGCAAGTTAATGGGGATAGCAAGAGCAAAACAGAAGGATAAAAAGAAGCAAAGGGCAGTACAGTCAGCATTCTTCTTGTGTTGAAATGATACAAAAAAATGCTCAAATTATACATTTTCTGAATGCACAAAATAATCCCAGCATATCTTTGGCATGAGTTTAGAAGCAGAAGCTAAATTTAGAGTTATTTACAATGCTAATGTGGATGAATGCATTACTGAACTGTTTGCATTCACAAAGCTGATTCACTTTCAATCATTTTTTTATGCATGCATATTTGACAATTAGAGTGTACAACTGACAATGATTGTGATGAGTACTTACTGACAAAATAGTCTGAGGTATAGCGGGATTCCTGGAAGTTGGAGGTCAGTCCATTGATGGGGAAATGCTTTGTATCTTCTTCATAAAAAATGGATAGAGAATAAGCGTCAGTGACCTCATCATTGATTTTTTTTGTCTTTTTTTTCCTATCGTGTAACTGCATCCAGCATGATCAAAAATTTATGTCTTGAGCCAAAACATGCCTTCCTGTTTGGCTCCTGTTACTAAAGTAATTGCCACAAAAACCCTCAGACAGAAAAAAAAATGAAATCAGCCTGTTTTTTTTTTTTTTGTTTGTTTTGTTTCATACAGCAAATACAGAAGAAACATTAGTTTTCTCATTTAGATTACTGTAGCCTTACCTTTCTGGAGCATTTCTAAATGTTCCCACAGGATGTCGCCCACAAAGTCAGGTGCTAAGTCCAAGAAGCGCTCCTTCCCCATCGCACACAGGTTGGCACCGTTCATGCCAAATTTCTCAAAGTCGACGTTCTTCAGGCTGAACTCATTTATGGTCCATGCAAGCCATTCAGCCACATGGTTTTCTGTCCACTGTCTGGGATCTGTAGAGCAATAAATAGCTGATGATTGGTGTATTTGCTGTGCATGTGCAGACATTCATCTAAACCAGTGACTGATTCAATAGAGTGGACTTATGCTTTCTGGTGTTGTGCTTACTAACTGCAAAGTGTCAAAGAACGTAGGGGAGGAAAGGAACATAAACCACAGTGGTAATGAAAATTAGGGGGAAAAAAGTTGTCAGTTATTGTGGGATTACATTGCAATACTGTCACCAAGGCTGATTGCAAACAGCATGAATTCTGTTTGTGGTTGCCTGGGTTTATAGGCAAACTCATCATTTTCCACCCGTTCAAGAAGAAAAGTCTGCTTGCACCATAATGCGTGGAGTAGGAATAGATTTTTCTTGCTTTTAGTCATTGTTAAAGAATGCATTAAATTAAGTTTCGGGGGTGAAAAAAAAGTGCGTGATGTGATTTTGATAGTCTAAGACCCAAGTTAGAAAATTAAATTTCCACAAATGAGCAACTGATTCTCTTTACCTTTGGGAATACCCAGCCTTTGCTGTTCTTTTGTGAAGCCGCTGAAGGTGGCTTTCAGAGCCTGGGACATCATCTCTTTACTTCCTGGAGTTAAAAGGGGGACGTCGCCACACTCTGGATCTGGAAAACATGAATTCACAATACATGAAATACGCTTTTATTTGGAAAAAGTGACACACAAACAACTTAATACAACCAACACAAGAAATGGAGTGAATCGTTACACTTTATGGAAAAAAAACTTGAACAGAAAAATTTAAATTAGATAAAAAGCGGAGAAAATGTCCGTTTCCAGGAAAAATAAATCACTGAGAAACACGATTTATATGTTGTGGTGTGGATTAACAACATTCTGCCACAACAGACCATGATTTGTACAAAAGTACTTTTGAAATTGAGACAAATTTATTTACAAACTCCTCACACCCAAATTTCTCCCCTGCTTGCACACCCTGGGTGGGAGCTCGATGCCTGGTGCCCATCAGCGACACCATGACCCCTACCACGTCGCCCTGACATAGTGAGACTACTGTCGCGAGACCAAGCATGGGGTCAAACATTCTGACAGGTCAAGGGTCACAGGATGGGGTGATGATGTCACGGCGGCTGCCAGTGGGTGGCTCGGAAAGCAGAGGGGCTGGGCTGTCTTGAGGGTTGCAGTGACAACACTGCGTTTACTGTTCTCTGCTCACTGCCAGTGGGCACCCAGCAGGGAACAGAGCTGCCTTTGATGGCTTTAAACAGAGCCTGATGACTTGCACTCATCTAATTAGATTGACCAAGCTGCAGAAGTGTGGGATAAAGGGGGCAAAGCAGGGGATGTGATGAGCTAAGAAAGGCAAAAAGACCTCAAGGCTAAAAGCACTGGAAAAAAGACCTCCAAAAAAAAAAAAAAACTCAGAACTTTTTTAGCAGACAGTGCAACCATATAACTAATCATTCAATCTGCGAAGAGCCCACAGGAATTTACTAAATAAGCCCACATCTAGAATAATCTTTAGCGCGTAGTATATCAGACGATAACGCTGAATTTACAGGCTATAATGCAGTGTGTAGTGTATTCACAGCAAATATTTTTCAGACCTCAACTTTTGTCACTTTTATCTCCTCATTTCATCTTTCTATTCTGTTAAAAAAATCACTCATCTAATCACTTCAGGCAAAGTGGTATGAAAGAAAACTGTCACTAGCCAGCATAGAACCACCGTTCGTTGAGCCCAGATGTCTTGGCATCTCCACTGTCGGGTGGTTTTATCTGCCAAGCAGAGCTCAGCTCATGCTTGTTTTCACCACTCACTGACGTCTCGACCTTGTCTGGAATGCACAGCAGCTGTCCCTCCTTCACCCATGTAATCAATGTCTGTCTGGCTGTTAGTAAAAAGTAGAGCTTGCTCTGTTGTTCTTGTCCTTGTTCAAAAGGGACCTGGGAGAAAGGATGTGTTTTTTGGTTGTTCACTTAAGTACAACTATGCCAGACTTATTATGTTTTTTTCTTTTACAGAAATAAAAGGTTTCATAGGAAAAAAAAAATAGGAATGGACCAGGTAACAATGTATGCTATGATTTATTGTTGGGATGCAAAAAAAGGAGCCAAAATAGTCAAGGTTTTCCTAGGCTGAATGGAGCAAAGTGTATGGCAGGTATGGTAAAAACCAATGTGTTGAAAACTGCAAGTATGAATAATTGCAATTTTCAAACCTTACTGGAGTATTCCAAACTTTGCAGGAAGTCTTTAAAACATTTATTAAGAACACAAAAAATAAATCTTTTTTTCTTTGCCTTTACCATTTGTGGACAAAAAACAGCAGAACATGGAATAGAACTGGGTAGGGTACCATTCATGCAAGAACCGCCCCTGTGCAAGAATCCCTTACCGTCCAAAGCAGTCCTAAGATAATTTTTAAAGTACATCATTGCACATACAATTCAACTTCACAGTTCCATAATAAAAATAAGACCTTAGCAAGCTCTGGATAGATCGGGTCAACTAGCCTTCTACCAAACATATTTTCCTTTCAAGAGGCCTTAGCAGAGCAGATACTCTCATGTTGCAAACAGCTCAGACAGTCTGCGCTTTGATGTGAAGGCAGACGCAAAATGTGGCAGTTTATTTGAGCTGGATGGAGTGGAGTTTGTCTGCACTTTCGAACCGTTTGAGTCCCCTCCCTCCCTGTCGCTTTTATCAGCCCGGCTGCTGTGCGTGCTCGCCCACGCAAAATGAAATCTACTTTAGCACTAAATCCTCAATCAAAAGACACTAAACACCACAGAGTATAAGTGATGTTGGGTTTATAAGGAAGAAAAGTATGAGAGAAGTATGAGAGAATCATAAATACAAACAAAATTAAATTGTGAAATGCAAGTTTTGTTGTTTTTTTTTTATAACGTATTCTTTTTGTTTACATACATTTGAAGAATTGGCTTTGTTATTTTTAAAAGCTTAAACTATAAATACAATATTTACATCAAGAAAATATGCTTTGTGGATATTTAGAAAATGCACAGTTTTGTTTTATTTGTGTATAAAGCATGAAGAGGAGGGCAGAACAATATTGAAAGACAAACTCTAAATGCAAAAGTAAAGTGATAATAGAGCAGTCTGCATGGCGAATGATCCATATGAAAGTTATCCATGGCAGCGCTAATGTACAATACGCATCCATTAGTAGGAAAGAGGCGAGCTCGGACCTAGACGATCTCTAGTAAATGATGAAGTCCTGATACAATTTCAAAGCCTGTGAGTCCCATTAGATGCAACATGGTCAGTGTGCGCAGAGCCTTAAAGCATCCACAAGTCATCACTTTCCACATTAGACAGTGTGGGTTTGTCCGCAAAATGAGTCCCATCCACTTAGCTCACGAATTGTGGGAGAGGGTGTAAATCATGAGCCAACATTAAGGCATTCACATTTCACCAACAAGGCTTAGAAAGAAAGGGTGCCTACAGTGGAAAAATGAACTGGAGGCAATTTCTACTAATGATGCATGATGAATAATAAGTTAATCTATTCTAAGAATCACCAAATGAGAGTGGTGTTTTATATAGATATGCAGTAAAAGGTATTGATTTCCTACTCATGTCATTATGACTGGGACAACTTCCACGGTCCCGTATGCTCCTGTTACATTACCAAACTAAAACAACAAATCTGCCTGACACCTTTTAACAGACATGGATACACTAAATTACCAGCCATCTTTGTCTGCATTCTGGGTTATGGATGAGAATTTAGGATTGTTGTGGCTCACACTGAAGTCGATAAGGCATCGGTAGGCTTGGCCAGGTAGGGCAGGGCAGGACTGAGGAAGATGGAAAGATTGCATCTTGAATGGCTGAGGGGAAGCTGAGCTGGGGGAGCGTGACTCACCAGCTTGTAAAATGAGCCCACCATGGGATAAGGAAACCAGTGGTGGGCTAAAAGCAATTGAGAAAGAGTCAAACAATTGAATGGGAGGATTCATAAAGATCCCCTCGCTCTTCTCTTCATCTCTCGAGTGACATCACAGTGGGACCGGAGCCATTTCCCAGCCTCTGGCAGAGGATCAGTTCATTCATGAAGCCTGTGCTGCTGCCTCCACTCACAATGATGCAATGATACATAGAGAGCAGGCAACCAGACCCTATAAATAAGGGACAATATGCTTTCTATCATGTGACTGAGCTATATATAGCCTAAGAGAGTTAAGTGGGTATGTGTCAGGGTGGGAAATAGAAAGTGGACAGTGAAAAAAAACAAAAAAAAAACCATGAAAACGGTGTCTAAAAAGCTATTCAAAGTGATTTCTATAATGTGAAAGAGTCCATTTTCTGTGGTTAAGCTGCAACTTCCTGTGGGAATTGGGGTGAGTTGTGAGTTCAGGTGAGGGTCATTTTACAGTCACTGCCAAGGATTTCCTGGATATCCCAACATGCAGGAAGCCGCAACAGCAACACATAAAGATGGAGAAAAAAAAAAGACAGAGGTTTGAGTTGATCAGACAAGTCCTTATACTGCAATTGGTTTTCTGAGACAGTCTACTCTACCTTCCATTGAACAGGGCTGGAAAGTGCTAACCAAGAGTGCCTTTGATGAAGATCCATATCTAGAGCACCAATCTGGGAACAAGAGGTCATAGACCCTACTAGTATGAAGAGGGTCCATTCACCAGTGCAGGGTGATAAAGTGGCTACTGAGGGCTGCAGTCGAGTAAGAGGGGGAGTAAGGGCTGGCTGTCTGGTATTAACAGGGCTTTTTGTTCAGTTAGCCAAGCTGTTTTCGATTTTCTATTTCAAAACTAAAAGACCAGGAATAGATGTGTAGGAAATGTGAAGAAGCCAGCCCAGACCCAGACTAAAACTCGCTTCAAAGCAGGACAATGATAGGCTAAGGCAAACCAAACCAGAAAAATCCCACCATCGTAGGCACCAGCACTGAAACACTAGTTTTATTCTAACATCATAACCACTGGCTTCTGGCTGCACTCCCTGAAACACAAGCCTGTGGTGATGTTAGGAAGCTGTAAGAGATAGGACTGCTATTGCCGACATCATAGTAAGAGCTGCCCAGGACCATCGCTACCGCAGACATATTGGCAACCGAAGCAGACATTAATAATTCAAATTGTGATTCATGCAATCATGTACAGGAGCTACACATAGCTTAATTAGAGATTTGCTTTAAACAGAGTGCATATCCCTGATCCATATTGAACTGCCTTGCAAAAACAGCAGAACTTTAGGTATGCCTCCAGTATTCCGGATTAGGCAATAGTTATGAATCTATTGCAAAAACCTATTGCAAAACTCTTAAGTTCTCCTTTAGTTCTAGGAGAAAAATGATAGTCAACAGGAAAGGATCTCGTAAAGTGACTTAACAAAACTGACTTTGATAATATATTGCCCTGGTCCAAATTTCTAGGAAAAAGAAAATTGCAGACAAACACAATAATGGAAATGGTAGGTGGTGTTAGTAAAGTCCTATATAGGACTAGCTATCCCGGCACCGACATCCCTCATTGGCTGTGTGCGTCCCTGTTATAAACAGACATGGGATGCTCTGGGGGAACTGTTTAGGCATTAACCCAAACACACGACATATCTGACAAACAGTTTACTCTTCACGTTTAATTTTTTCCAACAAAACAGTGCCTGTCCCATTTTTAGTCCGAAGCAACACATTCCACAGCAAGGTTTCTGATACATGAGTGAATCATGTAAAACACTATGCAGCTCTGATTTCATGCTCACTGAGGCCTTTACAATCAACCATTCTCTTTTGGTGCATATACGTTTCAAAAAGCCTGGATCTAATTATACACCATGCATACATTAGAGGTTGTATGGTCTGCAGATGGACATTTGATAAATAAATTCCCACTAGACCACACTGTTTTCATGTTGCATGCCTCGCATTCCACCTCTGTTTTACAATCGCTAATGTGCTTCTCACAGCTTTCTTGTTTTCCTCTAATGTGACCAAAAATGACTTGTGGTCTAGGCGGCAAAATGGTTTCAGCTCTGGATGATGAATTACTCTTCTATTTTAAGCTCAGTGTCGCCTCCATGCCTAATAGAAGCGTAAAACATGTACAAAAAAGTTGACACATTCCTTTATCTTGCTAAGATAAGGGAATGCGCAACACCTCAAACTTAACTGACTAAGAAGACGTAAACCAGAATTCGATAACATGAAAAGTTAGTGTTTTGCAAGATGAGATGGAATTGATTTCCAGCTTGAGGGTAACAGTGTAGTTATGTAAACTCTCACACAAACTGACTTCTTTATCTGCCACTCTCCAGTTCTCTGCCTTTCTCTTAACACCACAAATCAAAACACACACAGATACACAGATGGGTTGTGACTCATTTCATCAAAGAATGACTGGACTTCAGGGGATAGCGTGCTGCTTCATTAGACTGTGACTGGTCATGAGAAAAGCAATGACCATATCTTGTAAAATTCCATGCAGTGACTCACAATTTGCCCAGCACTACCTTGTAACCTTCTCTAAAAAAACATCAAAAGCTGTAAAACAGCACATGGAGTTTGTATAAATCAGGATACAAGTAGTTACATAAAAGTGATCTATTTTATGTAAGAAAAGAAAGCTTTAATAAATGCTGATTTGACAATGAAAAAAAGACAGATTGGTAAAAAAAAATTAAGTAATGACTCCAGTTTATGCTGCAGTGTCTCAAATGGAGGCTTTGAACTGTTACCCAATTTACAATTCCATAGGATTATTAAAGTTCAGGTCTTCATAAGGAATGAGAAATGCACCGACATTGAAGACTACACCAGCCTCAAAAACATAACCTTTCTATAACGTTTCGATTGGGTTAGTCAGTCAATCAATATGCCTTTCGTGCTGTAGGCCTAATACACATAGAGTCTGTGGCTGTACCCCATTTATTCAGCTAATTACAAAACCAGACACAGACACAAAAAACAGCTGGTGTGCAGTAAAAAGGAAAAAAAGTTAAGAAAATCTGGAGCATATGGTTTAAAAAAAAGAGTGACATGGCCTCATTGTGGACAGTTAAAAACATCCGTGTTGAAGCAAACATTTTTAGGTGCATTTATTTTGAATCTATTTTTTTTTTGTTTTTTTTGCTGGGGAAACATTGCTCCAGAAAGGGGAAAGGGGTCAAAGTAGAAACCACTCAAGTCAATGTCTAGACTTAGTTTAAATTTTGGATCAAACTGTGCCAGAATGGGTTCGGTGAGGCTGGTAATGTAAAGAGGGCACAGGCATGATGGGATAGCAAAAACACAGTCAAACAGACTCACCATAGGAGAGCCAGTGGCGTGTGGTGCAGCAGGCGTCTAGTGCCATGACTCAGAGATTACACGCTAGGAATGACTGGGGATGGGACGAACTACGCTCACTAGGAACTCACAGTATCCCACATCAAGGAGTCGTGAGAAAAACTCATGTGGCCAACAGAAAGAAATGGAAACATTGGGGGGGGACAAAAATGAGGGGGAGGATCGTTTGAGGACGAGTGGGTGGGTAATTGACTATAGAGTTACACAAAAACTCTTGTTTGTGCTAGACTTCCCCTAACCAAGTATTTTCTTTTTTTTATTTGTTTTGGTTTTTTATTTTTTGTGAAAAGTGAGTCAATAAGATGGTTTAGACAGAAGCCTTCCAGGAGATGCACTACATTTGGATTACTGTTCATTCAGACCATTTACTGCTATCAAACTGACCACACCTTGGTGGTTCTTTAAACCTTAAGATCCTGACTCTACATATGTTTATTATTTAGTAGAGTACTGTATCTGCGACTGACACGCCTTACTTTATGACTAAGCTTTATAAGCAAAAATTAAGGCGTGTAGTCACGAGGGAAGCATTGTGAAAGGACCTACGCAGTACATGGTTTTATGTGCAGAAGACGGACTCAGTCAAGAAGCAATGAATGAAGCACTGACTGAATATGGGGAATAACCTATTTCATAGATTTAATGTACAGCACAAAGTCATTGTGGAAAAGCACAGACCTCCACTTCATGCTGGCCAGCACAGGAAGGCCAATTGTCAAAGTTAGCACCTAAAGCACTGAAGGTCAAAACAAAGTCTGGTCAAAGACTGTCTGATACAATTTTGGTGGTGTAATGAACTGATGTGATTAACTAAGGTCTGATTCTTGCAACCAGATCAGCCTCAGCTTCACTTTAAAAAAAAAAAGAAATTATTTGCACCGCTTGGTGAGATTCACAGACAGGCCACATGAAGAAGGGTTAGGATCACCCAAACAGTGTTTACACAGCTGCCAACAAGCCACACACTCTCAAATATTGCCATACAGTGTGCCACTGAAGTAGCATTGACACAATAACATAATAATAACAGAACCTTATGCAACTCTCTGTCCTTGCTCCACGAAGCCGCAAAATGGGAATCGCCACAGAAAAGAAAGTCTGACGTAATTCTGGAAATCATCTCTGTGGCATGGCTTGTATGTGCTTGTACTGTATGCGGCTGGCATGGAAGTAGATGCCATATAAGGCCTTGCTCCATGAGCATCAGCGCTGCACTGCGTTGATCAGATAAAAGTGAGCCTCCCTTCAAGGTCTCTCCATGCGTCCATGCATGCCACCCAGCAGGGCTCGGAAGCATTCCAGTCAGCCACCGAACCCCGAATTTCAGGTCTTATGAAACCAAGCAGTCAAGTGGGAGAAAGCCCAAAAGTATGTCTCATCCTGTAAATGACTGGCAGGTTTTTTCATTAGCAATTGTATGAAATTTTGCTTGATTGTGCTGTACTCCTACGGAATACAGACCAGCTTTTCAACACCACCTCTGGAAAGCTAAGTTTTGTTATGGCTACACAGAGCTGTCAGTAGCAAAATATCGTGGTCTGTTACCATGAAAAAAAAAAGTGTACTTTGCTGGGAATTACTCACTGTAGCGCTAGGGAGGAGGGGTGAGGGACAGCATAAGAGCTTGGGGAAACATTAGAAGCTGTGTTTGGTTGTACCTCTGACCCTGGCGTTGTGTGAGCGCTTTGAAAGAAATTACCTCAGCTGGAGGGTGAGGACAGCCCCACGAAAGCCGACACTGGCAGCACTTCCGTCACAAAAGAAAACAAATAGTATAGTAAGGTGGGCTGGAAATAGCCCAAGCATGATAGCAGGGTATAAACATAAACACATATACTGTATATTGATGCAGGTGTTTCGCAGAAAAGGTGACTGCTGCAGTTCTAACTTAGCAACAGTGCTTTTTTTTTTTTGGACGTTACTCCTGAAACGTCCACTGCTTCTCAGTGGCAGTCCAGCACATCCTTCTAAAAAAAAAAAAAACCTGTAAATGATGACATCGTTTTAGAAGTTTAAGGCTGAACTTGTCTTCAACTATGTTGCTTTAGACACTGGGAGTACGTTTATCTTGTAAGCATAGTAACAACAAAAAGTAAACACAACTGTATATGTGGAGGCAGTTGGAGAAGTTTCACTTGGGTTTTTAACTCCTCCTTCGCAGGCTTGCTATGACCCGAAAGCACCCAAGTGAGAGTAAGAGGGGTCGAGCATTGTGAAATGGTTTTGCAAGATAGTGCTACGCTTTGGCAACATAACCACGCCTGTCAGCACATTTTTTTATGTGTGTGTTTGCAAGGTATATGTGTATTTAGGCTTTGCTCTGCAGGTATTGACAGCAGGGAGAAGCTGGTTATTGCAGTGAATCACTGCTCCTTTAGTCGGGCAACTCTTGCAATTAGTGTCAGATTTCCATAATGCATCGTTACTAGCTTGCTGCTCAGCTAACAGGACTCGGAATGCCACCTGAGGTGTGAACGGGCAGGGAAATTGATATAAAAACAAGAAAGAAAAGTGAAAAATGCAAATCAATCAAACAAAAAGTTTAAGTACAAGAAGTGAAACCATACGATGTTTTAAAATTCAAAACGGCTCAAAACTGTGGCCAAACCAATCACTACTGCTTGTATAATCCCTCCAGCGAGCCAAGAGCTGGAGAGGCAAGCCTCAGCAGTGAGGATTCATCACCTCAGTCTGCCTCTCCTTTCCTCTGGATACTCCGTTTCAGCCACTTAGGAGAAGGAGGAGGCGAAGGTAGTGAGGACAGAGGAAACGGAGGCAATGGAGAGGGGGGATATTAGGGCCCACTGATTGTCTCCAAGGTGAAAAGTCAAAGCTCTTCCCTGCATGACATGGGATATGTAGAGATGGGTAGGAGAAGAAGGGAATAAGTTGTACAACATAATCTAAAAAAAACATAACTATGAACTAAATATGAGCAAAAATATGAGTAAAAATTCAGAATGGGGAAAAAGTAAGACACTCAAAAATGCCATGTTTCACTAACATATCACAGCTAAGTGAGATGCTATCACGTTTAAACTTATTTTAATCTTAAGTAACTGATGCAAAGTGTTCACAAAACTTTAAGATTATAGGAAACGCAAAATATAAAGTTCACAGCCCAATGCATTCAATAACAATGAGGTGAAACACAGCATACTGTACGGCACAGCCTATTGCATGACTGTAAAGCCTCAGGCGTGACAGCGTTTTTCTTTGCGTGTTCTCCAATATTGAGCAACAAAACAGTCTTAGTACATTAAAGGCGTTCAGGACGTTTTGTCCCCCCACTTTTCGCGCGTCTAATTGGTGAGAATCAACGCCGTGGTTTACTCATTAACGTAATCTGTCACCGACCCGGTCGCCTTAGCTAGGAGAGAGAAAAAAAAATCATCCAAGGAGTGATGTTAGTCCCGTGCTAACTGTCAAAGCGCTTAATAAGAGGAAGAGTTGTCTTACTCACCGTCCATCTTTTCAGCCTTTATGATGGTTAACGTCGGTTTCATATCGACAGCTGCCGTCATGATCATCAGATCAGCGTGGTTTGAAAAAAAAAATGCCGCGTTCCTTTTTTTTTTCCTATATTTTAACAGCTCCAAAAGAGAGGGAAAAAAAACTAAATAAGTGGGTAAAATCTTCTCCTCCTTTGGCGATTCTAATTATATTCTCCTCACACTACAACACGATTAAGATTCTTTTACTCTAACTTATCTCGCTGTCTCTCTCCCTCACCGATGCACACACACACACTCCCTCTTTTCCTCGTTCTTTCTCACTCACTCACTCACTCACTCACTCACTCACTCCTCTGTATCTCTAGCCATGGGCGTTGCATTTTGCACAGACCCGAACCGCTACGACCGTCGAAGGGGGCGGTGTTTGAGGGGCTGACTTGCCAGTTGATTCACAATTCAATTACTATGTCCCACTCTTACCATCCCACACCCTCCCACTCACACACACACACACACACACACACACACACACACACACACACACACACACACACACACACACACACACACACAAAGACCCAATCGCACCTCCTCATTTTGTAGTGTGAAAATAATCTTGCCAAGACCACAGAACGTCATCAAATGTCTGACTCGTTCCTGAAAATTCCTCTTTTTCCAAGAATATGAAAACAGTTTTTTTTTTAAAGTGGGGCTCAGCGTTGAGTGCCTTGAATAACTTGTTCATTATTTAAGCAAAATATATTAAACGAAAAGGCTTTAAATATTGGTATTTTGACCCATGATGTTTGGAGTATGACTTCATTAGAAACAAACTTTGCTTACAAATGTGGTGAAAGCCTGTTCAGAGGACAGGACTGACATTGTTATGGCAGTCAAATATAAGTAAGGCTGATAGTAAAATTTTTAACAACTTGCACCTTATCACAAATAATGTTTATGCAATAAACAGTGTGAAGCATTGCAGTCCGGTAATCTGCTTGCCTCACTGTTGGCTTATTAGGTAGCTGCAAAACAACAAAATGTTAGATGAAACATGAATGGTTCAATGTTTCCAGAATAACTGTGACAGTTGTTGTGTGCATTGCGCTCTGGGCCGGTGCTCCCTTCTCTATGCGCAACCAAATGTGTCTACGCCCAGCACAAAACCTATCCAGAAAAAATAAATAAATAAATGAATGTGATTAGTCAAAAATCTAAAGAAACTCAGTGAATGCTAATTTTCTGACTATTAGTCTTGGTGGAAAGTTGGTTAACTAGAATGATGATTGAATTGATTTCTAAACTATTTTTTAATGTCACAATCATATTTTTTGTTCACATGGCGAGTGAACAGATCACAAACTGTTTTAAAGTGCCAACATAATTTACATTGTCTATTTTTGAGTAGTCAGTATTTTTGCTTTTGATTCCTGCTTCAATTTAAGTGGGCCCTTCTCTCACAGAAGCAATGTGCTTTCTTGTTTTTTCTTGCAGTTAAAAAAAGTAACATCTCAAATATGGCTTTAACGTATCTGTGTTTACTGTAAGATTAATCAGTGTAACTCTTATCAACTTACACTTCTGCAGTTTTCAATTAGACATAGCTAAACACTAGTGAAAGTCCTTAAAAACATCAAAATAGTTCTTTATTTTAGTAAATAATCAGTTACTTTAACATCATCGGTCACCCAAAGTGCATACTAGTACTTCTTCTTGCAGAAAACAGTTAAGAGCGTTGTTTCGCCACCCACAGGCCCTGCAACTTTGATGAGACGACACTATTACTCATATTAAAAACCGACACTCTGTCTCTAAATGGGAGCAAAAATAACACAATAAATGGCCACAATTTAGTTACTCTCCACTGTGTTATAAGTCTTGATATTGCTATAATTATGACTGAAAACTAAATAATTTACAGGGGTAAAATAGAAAAAAAGAATTCATGTTAAGGTATAGTTTCTTTCGTTCAAAACATCTCTTTAAAGTCTTGGGCAGGCCCAGACCTCCCCATAACTCACCCCCATAAACACTTCAGAGTATTTCCTGTTCACCTCTTACGGATCAATAAAACCTGCCATGTCTATTTACTTCATATTACTGAATCAGTTAACAGGGCCTAAAATGCAACTTCATAAATAGATGCGCACATCCACGTAGGTAAAGTTTAAAAATAGTCTAGTCTTTCTAACTTTAATTTTAATCTAACAATAAAATCTGCCAAACCAGGCCTGCTGTCACCGTGATCATCAATGAAAATCCAGTTTCCTAAGGTAAACTGGGTGCTCTAGTTCTAATTTAGCCCCTTTTTATGAAGTTTTGTGCTTTCATATTGACAGTAATCAGGAAACAATGGTCATGTCTTGCTGGAAATTTAATCAAAATCTTGTTCTGCCACTGAAAATGAACAATGACAAGAGAGAGATTGGGCTCTCCAGCCACAGTAAGTCTGTGCACAAGGCTGTGCCATTAGGGGCTATCTCCCATGGCAACAGAAACTCTAATAACAGATTCTAATATTATTGCTTTTAACAACAACAAGAAAATTGAATGTACAGGATAGGCGAGGAATGATGCAAGTGCTATATATCCGAAGTTCATTACTGAAACAATCTACATGGTTTCATCACCAGGTTCCTATTTTCTAAGCAACCAACCTCATTGTGACTGACAGCTTACCCATTATTACAATACCTGTGCATGTGCCTTATGCATGTTTTTCTAAATGGGATGATCTGGAAACAGACAGGGGAGCCAGGATTATTGATCACATATGGATTTTTAAACCGGTGGTACTTCACCGGTTCCATTAGCCGCCCCGTATCAGGTTACATTGGCATGATAGCAGTCTCATCTGAGAGGAGCACTAGCGGATTCTGTGTTGAGAAGAGCTGCCTCACCAGAGGGGCTGAGGGTGGAAAAGAATGGAACAGTACATCTCAATTCACATCAGCTACCCTGACCATGACTCGTTCGCTCTTTCTGACTGAACCTCTTTGTTTTCTGTTAATGAACTCCCTTCATTTCTGTTCTTAGAAGGACAGCCTGGGTTCCTTTGCGCCCAAGGGCAGCCATTTAAGGTTTAATGGCTTTGCTGACTAACATTGAGTCTGGAGTCACTGTAGGACATTTTACTTTGGGCTTCCTTTTGGTTTTACTTACCAAAATCAGTTTAACTGCAGCAAAAAGCCTATCTAATTTCATTTTCCGCTTTGTTCATTTTCTCCCTTTGCAAAAGGGTATAACAACTGATTCAGTATAAAATATAACAGTATAAAAGTAAACTCCTTCCTTTAACACAAATCCATTCTTTATATCATAATTGGTGTTATTAATGGGATATTTCAGGAAATTTGAGGTGAAGGTCTGGCAAAACAGTCAACAGCTTACCAAAAGCTGTTTTAATTTATAAATACAGATTATTTATAAATGTGAATGACGACTCCAAGAGGAGCCAAAACTAAAACAGGGTTTTACCATCTTAAAACACTTTCAAATCCAAACTTCTCAAGTTTATTCTAATTCTATTTTTTGAACATTTAGCACTTTGCCACCTTTGCATAGAGTTAAACAACTAAGGCATTTGCAGTTAGGGGTAAAGTAGTAACTTTTATAGCAGTAAATGTGAATGTCATTTTGATGATTATTCGACTGATTTACTCATCCATCTGGGAGTTATCCCGCAATGGATTTGTCCTTAAAATCAGAGCTGAAAATTATGTTGTACCAGAGTATAGCGTGCTCAAGTTGAGTTGGAAAGCCAATGAGATACTGCAGTTGTTTAGTTTTTAACTAGTATTAGCAATGAAAAAAAACTGGCAATTTATTTATCTTAATGTTATCTGAACAAACATACATAACATTTTCATAACCAACACTATGTTCAACTGGTTTGAAGCGATACAAACCTAAGCGATGTTTGCTATATTTGCTGTTTTACATGTACAGCAGCCATGCTGGATACTAAATTCAGCACTGCTCAACCCTCAGATTTTCCCCATCTGGAGTGTTCTTATTGTTTTCTTTTATTGGGGGTAAGTGGCAATTTGAAGTTTAATACAACAGTATTGTGTTATAAACTGCAGTGATGATTTTGAGATCTTATAGGTCTTGCCTGACAAGTCCTAATCATCATCCTGCTGGACAATCAATGTGGATTTATACTGAACAAAGACACCAAGTATCTAGGGCAAGTGAGACATTAAGTGATTAAACCCTTTAACAGAACCTGTTTAATGCAATAATCTCAGATCCAATAACACTATAAAACTCTCATCTTTTGCTATTCCCAATGAACAGCAAAGGATGAGAGGGAAATGAGAAGCACAGTCAACACTGGTTAAACACACCACAGCAAATTTTATATTAGCCTAGGAAGTTTTTGTTCTATAGCCACTATTGTTACAACAAACTGCGTCTTTTCCTGTCTAGTCAATGTGATTGTTAATTGTCTTCCAGTCATAAAACAGACATCCAGTGTATGTACTAGACCTGTCTCCGATCAAAGAAGTTTGGTTTCAGCATCTCCTATCTTCACCTGGCAAATGCTGTTTCCATGGTTTTGACAGTTAGCAGGCTTCACTCATTTGTGCTGCAGCGCAGCAGCCACCGGGTAAAGCAGTTCTCTCTCTCTCTCTCTCTCTCTCTCTCTCTCTCTCTCTCTCTCTCTCTCTCTCTCTCACTCTCTCTATCTCTCTCTNTCTCTCTCTCTCTCTCTCTCTCTCTCTCTCTCTCTCTCTCTCTCTCTCTCTCTCTCTCTCTCTCTCTCTCTCTCTCTTCTTGCTGCTTTCTGCCGCTGCTGACTGTCTCTCATTGGCACATCTGCGTCGCCTGCCAGTCTGTAATCCTTAGATGTAACCGTTGCACCTGCTGCTTTTCACAGAGTTAACGGAAAGGTTATTCGATTTAGAGCAATCCGTACAGCTGTCAAGTGATATTTGTGTTTGATGTTGGCACCCTCCCAGCAGGTTGCAAGGGTTAGTTCTGCTCAAAGTCTTTTGAGTTCTTTCCCCCACCCTTCATGTCTGCAAGACTGCTAAATGGTGATCCATATGTAGGATTACACTGAAACATGTCTCAGACAAAAGATAGAGTATGACGTGATGTGTTCGGTATGGCATGTGAATAGACACCATTTAGCATGTCATCAATCAGACACTCATTTATAGCCACTCAAGCATGCACACAGACGGGTGATGGACACACACACACACACACACACACACACACACACACACACACACACACACACACACACACACACACACACACACACACGGACTCGCACTCATAGGGACAAAGAGAAAGAGGGCAGACAGTCAAACAGTAAAACAGTGGGGTCTTTGTGGCCGCTGTCTGGCAGCTCAGTCACAGCTCTATCTGCAGCGGGCCGCTGTGTGAAGGTGCCACAGGCTGGATGCACTCCTGCTGAGATCAGACGCTCAGTTGAGAAAAGAACCCTACACATGTGAGCGTGTGGCTGTGCTCGTGTACATCTCTTCCCCAGACCTCACATTCCAAAGTATCTTCCGATAGCATGCGATGGTGTGCGCGTCTGCTACTGAATAATGTGCATGTAAGTGCACTGGGAAAGTAGCGGGGGCCTCCCTGAACAAAGGCTCAGCTCTTTTCTGAACAATTAGCTTCGCTAAAAAGGACATCTCTTCCTCCATTAGTGGCACCACGTGCCCCCCATCACTCCATTGTGCTGATAATTCAATTATCCCCACCCCCCTGTGAGGCTCTTTGCCTCCCAGACTTCCCTCTCTCTGTCTTCCCCTCCCTCCTCACTTTTAGAAGCACACTTTGAGAAGAGCCTCTTCTACCTCAGAGCTACAGGGTATTTGGTAGGTATTTGTTTTTAATTTACTGTGCATTACTGTCAACAGTAACACTCAAAGAAATGGTACTATAAAGCAGGCATACAGTAGCAGACTGGAGGCAGCTGATGCTGTTTTTGATAAACTGTCTTATTCCATTTAAATAGATGACCTCAAGCTACCACGGACCGACCTGGACTCTTTTATGGAACAAATTTGTATCCACACAAATTCACACAAATTTACACGTATTCACACATATTCACGGCAACAATTGTTAGTTCACCCTCATTAGACATAACAGTGAATATCATCATGCCTTACAATTCATTCAAACAAAGGGGAAATCTCTCTAAGGGCTTATTAAAGCACCACCTTTCCTGATGAGCTGGCATCTGTTGCATCATGTCCCATCAGTAATTGCGTAGCTTTTGGAACTGTGTGTTCTCCAGCTAAGATCTGCAATGAGTCATTGCATTAGCAGAGGGAACTTACCACACAGCACTTCCTAGAAATAAAACTTGCAGTACTCTGGAAAAGACACAATATGGCCTCTTTACAGTAAGAGTATAGGAGTATGTATTTAACACACCATTATATATATATATATATATATATATATATATATATATATATATATATATATGTGTGTGTGTGTGTGTGTGTGTGTTGTAAACTCACTACAGTCTATAAAAA
>CAEGAF010144593.1:0-17562 GCA_903067075.1 Micropoecilia bifurca
CCAAAGGGACTGGCCACAAAGCCCTGGAGGTCAGCAGAGAAACCAAAGGGACTGGCCACAAAGCCCTGGAGGTCAGCCGAGAAACCAAAGGGACTGGCCACAAAGCCCTGGAGGTCAGCCGGGAGAGCAGCGAGCCTTTCTATGAAGCCCTGGAAGCAGGCCGGGAAACCGATAAGACCCACAACAAAGTCCTGGAGGTTGGTTGAGAGACCAAAGGGACTCGACACAAAGGCCTTGAGATCAGCCTGGAAACCAGCGATTCTGATTTTCTGGTGACGAAGGAAACCTGAGTTTGATGGCGTCAAGTTCCCATATAGCCAAATTATAGTTTTCAGATTAAAGGGGGAGGGGGCTGTGAGTGAGCGTTGCTCCTTCACCCTGACGCCCTTTCCTGCGACAAGGTTTGGGACAAGGTTTGGGGCCGATTTACGTTTTCGCATCCACCTGAATAATGTGTAGTTGTGCCATTGCCTTTAGGAATGGTTTCCTGAAGGTTACATTGTGAAAGCTGTGGTTAACCATAAGGAAACCTTTAGAGGATGTTCTTTGGGCTAT
Source organism: Micropoecilia bifurca (assembly GCA_903067075.1). NCBI lineage: Eukaryota > Metazoa > Chordata > Actinopteri > Cyprinodontiformes > Poeciliidae > Micropoecilia > Micropoecilia bifurca. The sequence goes on from CAEGAF010144593.1 coordinate 556, forward strand.
ATTGGAACTAAAGGTTTCAGAAGCTGATTCATAAATGCATCTAAGATTCTCTGATGGTTAGAACATGAGTAGCCTGTATCTACTAAGCTTAATGTTTGTTGGATACCTCTTCTTTAAAGCCTTCACTACCTGTATTCTTATTGAATTATTGCGTTTTCTGAGCCGACCGTCTCAGTCTTAAAACTCAGCGATGCAATAATTATGTCTCCCAGGGAAACGGACCAAACCGCAGAGGTGGGTTGTAAATCAGGAAGAAACTGTCTGCGCTGCTGTGTTGAGCTGCTTTGGTTGACTGACTTGATAGCATCAGAGTAAAAAGACTTCATTATTTTCTACTGATAAAAAAACAACAAACTGAGTGTTATAAAATGCTTTATTAGAAAATTGTGAACAATTCTAAAGCAAAATTACCTTTATATCCCAACCAAGTTGCATAATATTTCTTATTGAGGGGAAACGTGGTTTGCATAGAGTATTTTGTTAGTACTTGAAAACCGCTTTAAAGAAGAATCCTGTACAATAAGTGTTCTGAACAAATTAACACTGACAGCTTGTACAAACAATACAAAACATCTGAAAATGGAAAATATTAATAGCAAAACAAGGCACATCAGTTTGTTAGACGTCTAAAGTAAACTTCCACAAAAAACAAGGAAAAAAACCTTCAGACATTTTAAAGTATCTAATACAGAATTACCACATAAGGTGATCAATTCTGTTTAGTGTATCAAGACAACTTAGATCAACAGCTGCAGTTACTGTGCTTTATAATGAAGTGTTGCTCATTCTGTGCTATATAAATGTACATTTCTTTCAAGAATTGTGCACATACACAAAAAGAAGTGAACATGTGTGCCAAAACAAAAGCAGGTTTTACTCAAGCTCTCATAGCAGGCTAGGAATAGTAAACAAATGGCTTTTAGGCTACATAACGTAGCACAAGGCTGTTTAATAGATGCTATCTTAATGCAATCTAAAATGACCCGAATGAGCCAAATTAGAAACGTGTTCCCTAAATTTCAACTCAAATATGAATTATGGATTAAAGAGAGCGTGGCTGAAATATCTTTGGCAGAACTCTAAACTGCTACGACACAAAATGAAACAAATATCAGCATTTCTCTTTCGCTTCATGTAGTGCAGAATCTCAAACGAAAGCAACGCAACTTATATTCCATCTGCACTGAGCAAATACCTCTGCTGTACTTGTAACAACTCCTTAGGTTTATGTGCTTATCCAAGCAAAGCAGAAGCGATTGTGATAATAAAAATATTGAGTATAAAGATATAAAAATGTTATTTAATTCAATTTAAGTTAATGTGGCCTGGATCTAGGAACGCCCACACATAATTACCCTTGCATGATATGAAATCTTACCTCTGATCAATATATAAATATGCATATTTCCAAGAATTATTTATCATAACCCCTAAAATATATTCCAAACTAATAGTTCCACCATTTATATTATATCAGAACAGCAATCGCTACAGACAGGACATATGAGGGAGAAACTTTGCCCATATATAGACGTGGGGCAGTGTAATCGCTGCTTTGATGAAGCATGTCTGTCCATTCATCGTCCCTGTGAACAGCTGGGCAGAACCAGCACCAAGCAGAGGACTGATGGCTCGTCTCTTACTGGTACCAGGGGGTCTTTCTGACCCAGTGGAGGGTGAAACCTGCATCTGTCCGGATCTTAATGGAAGCCGCCTCCGCCTCTCTGACAGTCTCCTTCACAGACTGCATCAGGTTCTGGGCGTTATGGACCAACATTTCAGTCGCCTGAAGCACAAAGAATAAAGAGAGATTCAATGATGAGGGAGAGTTTAGGTGATGCCTTTGGAAAAGATTCCCCAAACATTTGATTCCAGTGGATTTCACACCCAAATTTCCAGACATCACAACCTAATATTAGACTGTTTTAATCATCACTATGGACATGGTTCAGATTTTCAAACACAGGGTTTTACATGTCAAATCTGTAACCACTACAGATTATAAAGATGAATAGATGAAAAATGAATGAATGCACAAAGATAAAATGACAGGGGTGATAAATTAAAGAAAATGGAGAAATGGGTGGAGAGACGGAGGAGAGGAGAGATAATGGAGGGAGATTTAGATTGATAAATAGATGAGTGAACCAATGAATAAATTGATAGATACTGATTATTAAACAAATGGGCGACATGGATGGATAAACTGATGGATTAAAAGATGAATTGACAAATGGAAAAATGTATGATTTAAGAAAAAAAGATGGATGACAGGAGGGACTCAGGGATGGATGCACAGGCGGTGAATAAAGAGGTAATTCGATAGGATAAATAAATGGGTGGTTGAATTGATGGATTAACAAATAGACTGATAACTAGATGAGTCTCTTATCTGGTTAATCAGATAAAGAGATGGAAAAAGAAAAGGATAAATAAATAAACACTTGTTTTCCATATTGATCTAGACATAAGAAACAAACTCCATACTTTTCTAGACTGCATGCGGACTAATACATAATTATATTAAGATAATTTTAGGAAGTGGATAAATGTTCTCACCTGCTCAGACTCCTCTTCACTGATGTTGGTACGGCCCAACATGGTGGCCTTGACAGTGGACAGGATTTTGAGCTGAGTGCTGATGGTGGGAATTCGCTCACACACCTGAAATGAGGTTAAAGTGTCAAAAAATATACACTTTGTTTTTAATTAAAACATTAACAGTTTGGAACTTAATGGTTTCTCTTACGGACCTGGAGCAGGTTGGTCCGGATTCGTTTGTCGGTACACTGCTTGGCCACTTCCTTCGCCAGCCGCGTGACTTCGTCAGAGGCTTTGGCGATGTCCTTGGCGCACTGGATCAGGGCGCGTTTGTTTCCGCTGCCTCCACGCACCAAACGGGACATCTCCGCCATCAGCAGGGCCATTCGCTTGGCAGCGCCGATGATGTCGTTTCCCTGTGAGGAACAACAGAATCAGCAGGGTGCCTGAAAGCGTATTTGTCCCATCTACCCCAGAAAACTGATATCATGGGGAGATCCATTGATGGCTGCTAAACAAATCTTATTGGTTGAATATTCCAAGATATACTATGACTGTTACAAGCTTTCTCTAACTTTATAGCAATTTGAATTCTTTTTATTTTCACAACCAGAGGTTCATTTCTCTTGTTTTTCAAAGAATCAGCAGCTGAACACAGTGTCTATGTCTCTATGAACTTCATTTTGAAATCCACAAGAGTTAGAGACATCTATGCCATTTGGAGAGACTTTACTTACTTTATAAACTGCAACCACAATGGAAAAATCTTAGGTTAATACATTATTAGGTTCCTCAGAGTTTTTCGAATCTTCTCCTCTGGACCTAATGCTTTAGAAAGAGATTCCCTTGACCCAGTTCAATGAAGGTGTAGCAATGACAATGAGATTTCCTGCTGTGCAAATGATAGTTGGCAGATTAACAGGCTATAGATGACTTGAATTTCACCTTCTAGTGTTGTTTTCAATGCATGAGGTAGAAGCCATTATAAAAGTTAAAAAACTTACTCTTAGCTAATGGATGTCGTTTCCTCCACTAACAAGTCCAATTTGGTGCAACTTTCACTTGCACATACATTAAAAATATGCTGATAATGGCCCAGTTGCACATTGATTTGTGCTGTAAACTTTGTTTTAGTGAGCCCTTACTTTGCTGGACCATTTGCGGGCTTCGTCATGAAGCTGCCTGGCAGCCACCATCATGGGCTCATTGACTTTCTCTCCAGCTTTGTGTTCTGGGAACTCCTCATCTTTCTCCTCAGGAGGAGGAGGTCTGGGTGGAGGAACTTCTCCCTCTGGAAGAGGAGGCTTGGGCGGTGCTGCTTCATCATTGAGCTGTACAGGTAAAGTCATTTGACAGGTAAAGCGCACAAACGTTTGGACACGTTGGTTCTAAGTCGTGGTCGTTTATGTTCTTACGTTGAGCTGATCCAGCTCCGGAGGCGGTGGTGGGAAATCTGGCTCTTGAGGCTGGAAGGCCTCCCTAACCTTTGCTACAGCTCCAAGAATCTTATAACCTGAATCCAAAAATCCCTTCTGAAGATCTGTAAAATAGAAAATATAAAAAAACACATGTTTTTTACTCATCACAGGTTCCAAACACAAACCAAAAAGAAATCCTTCTCATTAGCATTCGTGACTTACTTGGATCCTGGATGTTTCCAGCCACAGCCTTTGCATTCATCACCATGGGAGAAATCGTCTGGCTCAGTTCATCTGATGCAGCTTTCACCATTTCTCTGAATTTTGGATCTTCGGAGTTCTCCACCTCTCGTTTTGCCACCAGAAGGATGCGGTTGGCTCTTCGGGCGATGCTGGTAGCGCCGGCCACCAGCATCTGAGGCTGGTGATTGGTCATGGCGATGCGGCATTTATCCAAGTCCTTTTTTATGGCATCTTCAGAGGCGTCCAGCAGAGATTTGGTATCGATGGCCTCATCGACCAAAACTGGAAAAGCACAGAAGACCAATCAGTAACTTGAAGATTGTTTAAATGGAAAACTATAAATACCACTAAAACATTTTGCACATTTCCTAGCAACCACAAATTTCACCTCTTGGGGACTTTGTGTGATAAATCACCGCAGGGTAGCACACAATTGTGAAGTGGAAGGAAAATGCTACACAGTTTTCAAATAGAAAAACAACCTGAAAAGTTTGGCAGACAGTTTTATAAAGACCTTGGTTACTTTGACTCCCCTAAATAAAATCCAGTGTAAAAGTTTCCCAGAAGTCAACCAATTTCACCAATAGTAAAAAGTAAAAGTGTTCTGTGAAAGCTCCAAAGGTTTGTTTGAGAACCTTAATGATTAGGAGGCCTATTGTAACTCTGGAGGACTTGAAGAACTCTACGACTCAGGTGGGAGAATCTATCAAGACAAAAGTTAGTCAGACAATCTAACAATCTGGAATTTCTGAAAGTGTTGAAAGAAAACACCATTAAACATACAGCAGGGTTTCCCCCAGAAAACTTGCTAAGCCCGGTGGTCGGGGCGTCGAGGCGGACCACCGGCGGTCCACCGTGTTTTTGTATTAAAAGGTGTGAAGTTGACAGGAAATGTAAAAGTATTACTGTGTAATTATATGTTAAAGGAAAAGCTCTGCAGTGAAATGCTATTTAAACCCACAACTAGTCTAAAAAAAACAAATTTGCACTTCTGTTTAATCCAAATTAAATCAGCGGTTCCATCAGGCCTCCAAGGCTTCAGGGGCCTCATAAACGCTAATATTTTAAAACAGACCACAGATACATAAATGTAACACTTGTTGAGATTATCGATAATCTCAATAATTATCAATAATTATTGATATCAACACAAAAGTTAATCTCAATAATTACCAATAATTATTGAGATTATCAATGAAAATCTCAGAAATTAAATTATTTTAAATTCTTTAACATTTAAATACAAGATTTTAAGGAGCTGGCAAGTTTACTTTGTAAAACTTCAGAGAACAATATTCATAGTTAGATTGTTTTGTTACCATAGCAACAATTGATGCTGTGAGTTTAATCTTTGAATTTACAAATACAAATTAGTAAACTGGTAAACTGTGATTATAACTTATGGCTTTTTAAGCTGGCCAATTAAACTACTCCCTTCTCCCATATTTCACTAAATCTAACACAGAAGCTGTTAGAGGTGCTGATATTTTTAAGAACAAAAGGGGCCAGTAAATCAAATTTTGCTCCAGCCCTCATACAGTCTTGGACCAGCCCTGTACTGGCTATCCAGAGATGAGCAACAAACGGGAGATTTAATTCAATGCTGCTAATGTGGCTTTAGTAGCTCTTCCATTTCATGCCTGAGTTTTTAATAAGCGTCACAGAAACTATTTTGGTTGGTCGAGTTTATTGGACGAGTTTCTCAGATCTCCATGCGGCCGCACACATCAACTCTAAGTAGACAACGCATTTGATATGGTTTGATGCATCGTGTAGCCGGCAAAATACTACTAAAAATAAGAATAAAATAATATAAAATCAAGGTGAGGAGTGACTCCGAGGAGAGCGTTAAAGCTCCTGACCGGGCTGGACCAGCATGATGAGGTTAGCGCTGCTCGTTATCCACAGACGCTCCGGCCAACCGGGACCACAGACATAAACTTTACAGGGAAGACGGACACAGAGCCACACGCTGGGCAGCGTGTTGAGATGTAAACGCAGCATATAATTGTTCGTTCACAAAGATAAATCATTCTCACCGCTCCACAACGCGACCTCTGAATTCGCTACAAGTTATTCCTGCGGTTCACATAGAGCTATGCAACCAGAGATAACGCAGAGGATTATAAACTCTTACCTAGAGTTCTCCAAAGGATCATAATTCCTCACAGTAGGCTGATATAAATATCCATACAGATCAGCCTGTGTCCAGTTTGAGTGAAAGGAGGCGCGCGCGATCCGTGCTGAGGTAAAGCGTAGAGGTGCCAGCTGCGTGATTGGTCTGTGTGCTTTCGGGTATAAATGCATAAACTATAAACCTATCCTTTAGGAATAAATCTGCTCTGCTAGTGAAAAAGAAAGCTTGCAGCCCAGCTTTAAAAAACAAAAACAAAAAAAAAAAAAACATTCCCCACCCACCCCCCCTAGAAAGGTAAACAAGCAACACTTAGCCTGGCCACGGGGCTAGTAAAGCATGGCGGGCCGCCAGGCTTATAATACACTGGGGGAAACCCTGTACAGTTGGCACAGCAGTGGAGTGTTTTACACCAAAGCACTCGATGTGCAAAGCTGGTAGAGATATACTGAAACACCTGCAGATTTAATTGCAGTGAAACGTGGTCCAACAAAGAACAGCTGAATACACCACACCTTGCAGTTTTTTATTTACATAGTCATGTATTGTTTTCCCTTTTTTCTCTATTACAGAGTTCCAATAAAACTCAGGAAAGCTTCTAGTTGTAATGTGACAAAATGTGGGAAATGTCCATGTGTGTGCATACTTTTGCAGCTTACCAGTCATCTTTTCCACATTGTCAATCCACTGATTCTTCATGGTCTCAAAATGTTCATATGCTGCTTGGTTGCCAGGGTTTCTCAGCAGAATGCGAGCAGCGGACACCACCTAAGCAAAAAAAAAAATGCAATGAACTAATTATAACTACCAGGCGTGAGAAACTTTTGAACCGTTTCTGTGGCTTTTGTCTCAGGGTGGAGGTCAAACCAGAACAGAAAGCCACTCAACCTTCACCTACTTGTGGTGTTAGGTCTCTGGTTGACTTGACGGCAGCCTGGATTCCCTCCACTGTACTCTTGTTCGCAGTGCCGACTGCGGCCGCCTTCTCGGCCGTGGCGCCGAGTCGGTTGGCGTGGTTCTCGAAGTTGGCGGCTCTGTCCTCAAAGACCTACACATTCAAAGTGAAGTTGCGACCCCAAAAGTACTGACAGAAAGAATACAGCACTCTGCAGATTAATGTCCCAGTGACCTCGTCTCTGTTGGGAGCGTCGAGGGGCGCTGTAGCGGCCACTGCCAGCAGCTTGATGGGGGTGGTGGTGTCACTGAAGATGTCAGACACTTCCTGAGTCATTGCCTCCTGCATCTTTCCTTTCAGGTCCTGAGAGAAGGATGAACACATATTACCAGCAAACGAGCAACCTCATGAAATCTTTGTTGAGTTTAAAACACGCCATTTCTTAGTTTTTATGAAGTAATATAAAACATATTTAAATATAACCCAGTTTGCAAAAATTTGTTGTTAAGGAGCACTGCAGTGAGGCTGAAATTAACATCCGTAGACATTTTTTTTCAGATATTATGAAGAAATATTTTGACATTTTTCTTAAAAATTAGAATTTTAGCATTAGTTTGTTTGACTTGTTCTTCATATTACCTTAAAGAATCAAGCAGAACAGAAAAGTGACAAGAAACATGCACATTTCCAGAGCAAGTATGAGAAAGCACCAGTTTTTACTTTATAAACCAAAAAGTATCAACATGTATTTTAACATCTATGCCACTGAAATTACAGTATTTTGTAAAGTCCAATTAAAATTTCTAAAAATAAAAAAAACCCCACAACAACTCATTTCAAGCCTAAAATTTCCCAGAAATCCAAAATAACCAGCTTTTGTTTCATCTACCACAAAAACAACCAGCAGAGGGAGCCTTTTCATCATGTATGAATCCTGAGCTCTCCCTGTGGAGCTTTCTCTTTGAGAGCTGCTGGTGGAGTGCGAGTAGCCGTCTTACTTTCAAGGCCTCCTGGAGCTGCTGAGCCACGGCGCGTGCCTGCGGCGAGTCCCCTTCGCCACGGGCAGCCAAGTCAGCCAGCTGGGCCATGAGCTGCTCCACCTGCTCGCACTTCCCCACCAGCTCCTGCTTGTACGGGCCCTGCAGAGCGTTGGCCAGCCGGCGGCCTTCGGCCACCAGCCCACGAATGGCTGCCTGGCCTGAAAGCACAAAATGCATAGGAAACATTTTACAGGCTTGAATGCAGATGACTATTTTTGAAACAGAACTGATAAGAGGCAAACAGAAGTTCCTTGTTTTTTTTTCAGTGCCACCAAAGCAGCAAATTTCTGTTCTTGATTTATGCTGCATCATAACACTTGTTTCCTTTGTAGCTAGACCAGTTTACTTCCTGCAGGCTATTTTGACTTCAGTTCCATATAAAATTCTAGAAAATGTAAAAATGCTAAAAGCATTACAGACTTTTTTTTACAGACCTTTTTTTACTATTTGCACAAAATTAAATTACCATTATGGCATTACTGTTATTATTTAAGTAACAGATTACAAAATAGTTAAAAGGATACATGGTTTTTGTTTACAAATAATCTGCAAAACATTCCATTTTACTCTTATCCCTAGAAATATTCAATGCAACCAACTTTCTTCACTTGTCACCTACTTGGTTAACAGTGTCCACCCTAGTATAATTTATTCTGAGTATAGGAAACTGAGCTCTAAAAGCTAAATGTCACAATATTTACTAATACTATTAAATGTTAAAAAATGTTAATATTGTGCAGTCTTAATCAAAATACACGACTCTGGTAGAACCGTGAGAGAAGCTCCAAAAGATTCGAAGTTGCAATGGAGGTTAATCTTCCGGCACAATGACTGTAAACATACAGCTGAAGCAACAGTGAGTGGTTTACATCAAACCACGAACATGGCACAATCAAAGTCCTGACCTAAAGCTAATTAAGGATCTGAGGTAAGACTTGCAGATGATTGCCATCCAATCTGACTAAACTATTTTGATAATAAAAAGGCAAAATATTTCAATGTCTTTGCAAAGCAGGTAGCATACTCAAAAAGACTTGCAGTGGTAATTTCAGCTAAAGGTGATTTTACAAAGTTTTGACAAGGGAGGGATGGAAATAAATGATCACTGAAAACAGTTTGTTTTTACCTGTAAAAAATGCATGGTTTTACTTCAACTTTGTGTTGATCTATTGCATAAAATCCCATTCAAACTAAAGTTTATTGTTGTAATATGACCAAGTAAAAAAATAAAAATAAGGTGTGGATATTTATGCAAACAAATAACTAATACTTTGACATTACTTGCCACCTGCATCTTGAGGTAAGAGATGAAATATGTGCCCTTTATTTGAACTATGAGAAAAAAAATAAAGCTAAAAAAAACAATTTGTTTTACAAATAGTCCAACTTAAAGTACAAAGCAAATAGAAAATGTGGAGTAACAAGAGTGTGACAAGTTACATTTTCTCCATTGAAACATAAAAATGTTTCAATGTGTTCAAAAGCCTAAAAGCAAACAGAGCAGAAGTCATCAAATGATCAAATCCCTTTTATTGTAACTCTATGATCAAATGATCGTGTGTGTGCCAAGTACACACTCAATAACATCTATTTGTTTTAGTTTAGCTTTATTTATAAAGTGCCAAATTCACAATTATTAAATGAAAGTCAAATTTGAATAAATGTAAAGATAGAAATGCAATGACTGGGCAAAAAATGCTGATAATTTTGCTACATTTATTCCTAAAGTAACTTTCACTATATCGTGTTTTTATCCACCTCAGGCTCCAGCTGCTTTTGTAAACACATAAAAATGTTGTCCACATTTTTTAGAGCCCTGTCAGAACCAAAGGACAACACAGCAGGGATGGGAGAACATGTTCTGCATGAGGTCACCAGAGGAGTGGAAGGAATGTACTCGAGTGTGAAAGAGACAAAGAAGTTCAGGGGGATGGACAGCAGACTCACCCACGCCACTGTCGTCTACGGTGGGGTTGTCTATCCAGCGCTGCGCCTGCTCCGTCTTCCCCTCCAGGTGGACAGCGGCCTTCGCAGGCCGGCTGTTTGCCACAGCTTTGTTGGTCTTGGACTGCAGGTTCTGCAGGGCTGTTGCTATCTGCTTGGCCAAAGCTCGGGCCTCAGGAGTGTCACCTTTACCCCTATAAAAAGACACATTTATTAAATGTCAAATGAAGAAAAGGATAAAATGACCAAAGAATGGGAGGACTTAAGGGACACAAACAGTGACAGTAAAAGAAAAAGAGGAATCATAGCAGAAAGATGATGAAGCAAAAAGTGAAAGGAAGGACACAAGTGATGAAGGAAGTGAAGACAAGGAAGAAAGTGAAAATTGAAGGACACTAAGATAAAAAGTACAATTAAGGAATTAAAGAAGAAAATTTTCAATAAAGTCCCAACTCCAATTTATTTTAAAAAAACTGCTAATTTTCCCAAAGTTCTGCACACAAATAAGACAAATAAAAAGGATGACTGAAATAAAGAAAATTCCTGAAGACACTTTACCTGGGGCCTGCGAAAGGAGGTGATGGACTCTAGCCAGGTCCATCAACATATTGCTATGACTAACCTGGTTCACCACTACAGTACAATGGGTAAACCCCAGGCACAGTGAAATTCAGTCCAAGACTGACGACTATAAATTTCGCATACGTTGTTCTCACTCATGGTCCAAAATAAAAAATAAAAAAAAAAACATAAAGACAGTGGGTAATTGTTTATTTCTAAAAAAAAAAAATTCAACTTTCATACTAAGGATTTTAATTCACACTCAAAAATTCAGAGAAATAATAATTTTATGTAAGCAAAATATGAATAGTTACAGGAAATATGTATTCTTCCCACAATGCATTGTGAGACCTGTCTCTGCATCTGTTTGAGAGACTACTCTTGCCTCTCTCTGGGCCCCGTTGCTATGGTAATTAATTGCCTGCACCCGGGCTGGCTTTCTCTGTCAGATAGTATGCTGGAGATAGAGTTGTGAGACACCCAGCGTTGATCTCACAAGTATAGAAACTGATAAAAAACCAAAAGCCCTAGCAAAATTTTGAAAACATTTTACTGGAGCAGGCATGTGAAATTATGTCATGGCTGTAGGTTTATACCTCAGCTAACTAGAACCGCCGTCGCTCTTTTTCCTCCCAGCGACCGTTAGTTCAGTTGCTATGACAACGGTAAATAAAACACAAAAGGAAAAGGACTAGTAACAGAGTGTTCCACCATGTCTGTAGTTCTAAAGAGCAGCTCAGAGGGGCAGACAAAAGTCTACGTCTATTTTGAGAGGCACTGTTTTGTGTCAGACCTTTGCTTTGAGTTGAATTCGGCTCATTTTGTATTATGTCGCCACTGTTACTCAAAATACCAACAAAGCAATAGCTCCCCTCACGGGATCGAGCCGCACGTTTTGATGTACATATAGTGAAGAGGGCAGGCAGCGATACGAGCCGCATTAACAGTACTAGGAAGAGGCAGTTATTTTGAGGTGTAGTACAATAGGTGCCTGCTTATGCATTGCTATAGCAGGCCCCAATAAGGAAGGACACAAGACAAAAGAAGAAAAAAAGGAAAGAAAGACACAAAGAGGGAAGAGATGACGAAAGAGAGGACAATAAATATTTAAGTAATGATACAGAAAATCAGTTCTGTACCTTATAATCCTATTTTATTTTCTGTGCTTAACCAGAGCAGATATCAAGTTCCTAACTTTTCCAGACGGTGTAGGAAGCCTGTCTACAAATACAGGAATGATTTAACCTCTGGAAGAAAGTATGTGAGGAGCTGTAACTGTGTACAGAAATAGACCAACTGGGTTTTTACTGAGACAGATATAAGCCCGGAGTAACTCACTGTCTTCTGAGTTCAGACAGCTTGGCAGTCATGGCGGCCAACTCTCCAGCAGAGCGCAAAATCTCTTCTCTTTCTTTGGGATCCTCACACATGTCTGCAATCTTTCTGGCCTCATTGAGGAGGGCCTTGATATTCTCCTCTCCCTCTGGGCTGCCATGAGGGTCTGCAAGCCAGCTCTGTGCAAAGACACCAAAACCAGTCGAGCACAATGAAGAGACTGTCTGAATCTCCGTTTCGTGGACTCAGATCTGCTGACTCACTTGCGCAGCGTCGATCCTTTTGGCGATGGCCTGCTTGGAGTTGGTCATGGCCTCGAGTTTGCGAGCGGCGTTGCCAACCTTGCCGGCCAGAACGTCGAGCCCCTGGGAAACCTGCTGCGCCTTCTGCATTGCAGCCGGTGATGCTCCTTGACCTCTGGCGGGGGCAAAACGTGCAACATCACTGAGCTTTTATACCACCACTGTTTAAGCCTCGTAGTCTGGTTTTGGGATAACACGGATCCTTGCGAAAGCAAAATCAGAGGTGGGTAGAGAACCAAAACAAAATTGTACTTAAATGTAGCCCTACTTCAACATATTTTTACTCACATAAAAGTAAATAATAGACATTTAAAGATCAAAATGACAATAATGTATATAAGTAATTATAAAATGTTAAAAACTCTAGGTGTCTGTGTCTGGTGAACTTCTAATTAAAACAAGTCTGTTTTTCATTCAGTGAAGTTACTCTCAGTGAATTGAGTATTCAGATATTTTACTCAACTAAGAATAGTGATACTTTATAATAAAATGACTCAGTAAAAGTAAAATGTACAGTGCTGTAAAAATACTCCAAAAAGTTTTCTTTGTAACTAGTTACTACCCAATTCTCAGCATAACCCACTGTTATTCAGTATTTTAATTGGATTTTACAAGAAAGATGGCTGTCAATTATTTTTTTTACAGATTAAAAATCGACAAAATATTTTTTTTCACTATTTCAATTATAATTGTGCACAACTTTGTGTTTGAGTGAAAGTATGGATTGTTCCTGCATCTACCTTGCCCTCATCTCAGACACCTGGTCGGTCATCTGACCCAGAGTCTTGGTGGTTCCCAGGATGTCCCTGCGCTCCTTCCCAGCACAGAGCTCACCGACTTTCCCGGCTTCGTCCAGGATCTGACGGACGGCCTGCTCGCCAGTGTCCCCTGTAGGTCCAACAAAGCACAGTAAGATCCACCAATAATCTTCCTAGACGAGTCATAGAACCAACAGGATGCGTTTTCTGCCTACCTGGTGGAGCGTTTGGATCCCTCAGCCAGTTTTTAGCCTGAGCCATCTTTGAATCAATCAGTGCGAGAGCCCTCTTCATGGCCTCAGTGTCCTTTAGAAGGGAAAGAACAAAATTTATCTTCGTTTACAGATCATTCCTAGTGTTTTTATTTTTCACTCCTTGAATCATAATATGCTAATTGATCATTAGGAAATCTATTTTTCACTCACAGGCTTTTTATTTTAAGCCTGTTAATTGATCAGTGTATGTTCTGTATTGGTTACACTACTATTTTGGTCTTAGCAAAAGAAACATTTGTTAAAATCCATACTACAAGCATCATTACCATCCATCAGGCAAAACAATTCAAACCATGCAGCTTGCTTCATGATCAGCAGTCTAAATGGAGCGTATTAAAAAAAAAAAAAAGCTAAATGTTGTTCCATCTCTCTCAAAGTGGATGGAAATATAGTCCTTCCAGCAGCCACAGGTTCAACAATGAGACCTGTCATTGTTGAAGTCCAAACAAAGCAAAGTCATGTTGGCTGTAAAAAGGTAAGTTCGCTTCTTTTTCTTGAGGAACAACAGAAATTAAGAAAACACATTTCTTCATATAGCATCTCCAGTCTTCATGATTTAATCTCAGATGTAAATCAAAATTATAACTGGGCGATTAAAAGGGTTCATATCAACGTTTCATAATTTGCACACACAGATTTCCAGAAATTGTACTTGTGTTTTAAGGAATAAACTTTATGGATTTTGTTTTTTTATTCTACTGTTGGTGTTTATTTTACGAAGGTTTCATGTCTGGATTTTCAGACGAGAGAAAAAAGGGTAGATGGGCAAACAAATGGAAGGATGTGTGGACAAATGAATGGAAAACGGATGGATGGAATGGATGAATGCATGGACAGATTGGAGATGAGCATGAGTGGATGAGTGGATTAATATATGGATTACATAATGAAAGAAAAGAAGAAAAGTCTAGAAATAAAAATAGTTTTTCACACTTTCTCTCTTCATATTATTTTTTCCCGACCAAGCAGGAACCAGAATTTTAAAATAAATAAAACTGCCTAAATCTAGCACGTTTATGTCAGCATCCTGTTTAGTGCATAGCGTGAGGTAAAAGCGGAGTAAAAAAAAAAAAAAAGAAAAAAACAGGAAGTACAAAGGTGTGAAGTGACAATGGAGTGTGGCTTTATTACTTTCCTGCTCAAACATTCAGTTCGCGCAGCTGCTTCACTGATGTAACCTCTAAGGAGTTTGCCAGTTTGGAAAAAGCCGCTTATGTAAACTTTAAAAGCTGACAGGAATTTTCCTGCAATGCCACTGATTGCATGTCAAATTAAACTCAAGTTGCATGATTTGTCACATGTGTGAGTGACAGATAGCATAAACGATAATAAATGTGCATGTTTAGTTTTCATTTCCAAGGAAACTGGGCAAATATTTATTGGATTCAAATAGAAAGCTTTCTGTGTGCATCCACCATCAGGAGAAACCTGATATCCATGATAAGAAGATGTAAACCCTCGGAGAACTCTCCTTAATGACACCAAAATCAATACTGCATGACTCAGGTCAATCAATAAGGATGAGGCGGTGTTTAAGGGTCTCGCATGTTGATACAAACTCTTGATACAGAGCAAAAAAAACACTCCTTATATCAACACGTCAGACATACAACCCTTAAACTCTAAACATCAAAACTAACGTCTCTTAGTCTCATAGTTGCCTAACAACTGAAGCACACAGAGGCACCACAGAGCACAAAGCAGCTCACTCATCTGTCAGACATGCTGCTGCACAACCAGGGCGTGACAGAGGTGGGGGAGGGGCTTACCTTCTACAGGGGGGTGAAGTGAGAACAAACAGTGAAAAGAAAGGAAGAACAACATAAATGCAAGCATTTAACTAAACACACCAAAGAGGAGCAAGAAAAAAAAGAAAAGAAGTGTCAACAAAGATGGAAGAGTTTCAGGGAAAACATTTCACAAAACTTTAAAACAGAAGAGCAGCAGCAAGCGCACTGATTATACAAGGACTCCTGATTCACCACCTGCACAGATAAGACATTTTAGACCAGGGCTGCTCATTACGTCGATCGCGATCGACCGGTCGATCGCGGAAAGGTTTTGGGTCGATCTCGGCAGCAGGTGATAAACTGATAGCCGCCAGGACGCTGAGACCAGGACTTCCTCTTCTGACAAGCTTATCAAAATATTCACTAAGATCCTAAACGTTTTTAGCTTCATTCAAAAATAACTATAAAAGAAATCAACGAAACATGCTAAAATTAATCATCTCAGTTATTATTGTTCCAACAAGATGTTGCGCAATTCAGTGCGTTTCGGTTTCATTAACAAAAAAAGCGACTCAAAGACAACAGAGATCAGAGCAGGAGTTTAAATCAGCTACTCAACCACCGCTGTGTTCATGAGAGGCTTATTAATAATAATCGAGAAATAAATATCATGGAAACCTGATATGGTAACGACTGAATGTTGTGTTTTTAATGTAATCTTCGTTCGGCTTGCAGGGCGCAGGCGGTTGCCACGGCAACAGGTGTGCTTAAACAAGAAAGAGTGAAAACTTACAATAAACGACAAACTTGAACTAATTACCTCGTACTTTGTGAGCAACGTCACAATATCAAATATGACAAATATATCTAATTAAGTTTGAGCAAAATTCTACCACAATAATTAGGTGAAATTAAATTTAATTATATCCCGTTACCTTTACTGGGCTCTTTGGTTCCTCCTGTCAGTCTGTAGTTTCTCATACTGAGGTCATCAAACCAAAGTTCAGATCCACCTGGACTGACTGACACCTGCTGGTTTGCAACCAGCTTCTGACTGAGAAACCAGTGAGCTGCTCCCAGTGTCAGAATCTCACTGAGAAAGAAACTGAATTAGGTTTCTGTTACTTTATTATTTCTGCTATAACTGATGTATGTTTGCATTTAAAATAAGTCAATAGGGTTTAATTTGCAATTTTTGTGTCTTTGTGTTGTGAGGTAGATCTCAGGCGGCTGGTGAGAGAAAAAGTAGATCTTGGTCTCAAAAAGTTTGAGCACCCCTGGTCTAGACCCCTCAGATTTCCTGGTTCTGGTTCTGCTCTGCATCCCCAGAACCAGAACGAGATGAGGAGAAGCAGCATTCAGTTTCTACGCACCACAGATTTGGAACAAACTTCCAGAAAACTGTAAAACACCTGAAACACTGAGTGTCTTTAAATCTCAAATTAAAACCATACTGTTTAGAGTTGCTTACAGTTTAACTGAATGTTTTTATTCTCTCTTTTAATGATTTTAACTCTTTAAATCCTTTTCAAACTCTGTCTTGTTCTGTTTTTATTTTTTTTTCTAGTTGTGTAAAGCACTTTTAAATGCCTTGAATCCTTGTAAGATACAAAAACTCTGAGGTTTGAGAACCCTTGTATGATGTCGAGGTTTGAGATGTTTTAAAATGTTTTCACTTTTAATTTTTACTTTTAATAATGTTTCTATCTTCTAATCTTTTTCAAAATATGTCTATTTCTGTTTTCATTTTTATTTTAGGTTGTCTAAAGCACTTTGAAATGCCTTGCTGCTGAAATGTGCTATACAAATAAAATTTGATTGATTGATTGAT
>CAEGAF010144611.1:0-11871 GCA_903067075.1 Micropoecilia bifurca
GACCCACCGCTCTAGACTGAAGAGTCTCTAGACTGAAGAGTCTCTGGACTGAAGAGTCTCTAGACTGAAGAGTCTCTAGACTGAAGAGTCTCTGGACTGAAGAGTCTTACGTTCAGACGGTTCAGTGGAAAGTAAATTGAACTCAGTTGGTTTAAACAAATCCAGAGGCAAAGTTATAGAGTGAGATCCGATCGGTCAGCTCAGGTAAATGTTTTATCTGTTTCTCAGGATGTGAGCAGGAGGATATGATGTCACAGCGTTAAAAGCCTTCAGGGTTTCCCAAACTAAAAGACATTCCAGGTAAAATATTCCTCTCTAAGAGAAAATCAATTTGTTCAGAAATGTATTGTTCAAATTCTTTATCTGACAGAAGAGCAGGACTGAGTCGCCAAGAATACGCAGAACGTTTGTCTGGAAGCTAATCAGCTGGCTATCATCGGATATAACTACGCCATCATATCTAAGCTTCAATATTAGGAAGTCATTTTTTATCCACAAAACAACAACCTGGACCTGAATACATTTGATGAACTGCAGAACAAAAGGAATATTGTTGGGTTTATCAGGGTTTATCCAGGATTCCCAGAGTTGAATTTACTACCTTCACTACTGTGTGGAAACCCTGAACAAATATCTCCACATCACAGCATCCTGACTTCAGCAGTGAAACATGTCTGGTCCAGGAACGACCAACGCCGAGTCCTGACAGTGTTCATGTCTCCTCAGAGGATCAGCTGGTGAGCATCATTAGAGGAAGGGAGTGAATTTAGGGTCGCCAGAGTTGGGGGCGTATATAAATAACAGGAGTGTTAGAAAGTGACCCATTGGAGTCATTACAGCCGATAATATAATGGAGTGTTTTTATTGACCAGAACTGCTGCGTGTCGCGCGTCACCACTAAAACTAGGATGAAACTGTGTCCAACCCGACTTCTTTAAGCCTGGAATGATCTTTAAGGTGCGTTTCTTGCAGAAATGCTCTCTGTGCCTTAGAGCTGAGAAAGTCCCTTATTCCGATTCACTGGATGATTCAATCCTTTTACAGTCCAGCTAACAAAACTAACATGGCAACCATTACTTCAGAGAGATCGTCAGCGGACGACGACATCTACATACATGATGACAGCAAATGGTCCAAATCACATTGACTGGTCTATCATTGGTGTACAGCGTAGATTTGTAGTTAGATATCATGTGTGCAAATAATAAGACCACAGAAAACACACAAAGCAACATGAAGTCACCATCCCTTCACGTTTAGTGTTGTCCACACTGACAGACACAACATCCCCAAAGCCAAAGTAACAAGGGGCTTATTTAAGGTCCAACATTCGGGGCAGTTCGTTTAGCTCCGTCCACCTGTCCACTCAGCTGCCCAGAAGGACAGACGAAGCACCATCAGCACCATCAGCCTTGTAGTGCAGCAAACAGAGCAGCTGCTCCCGTCGTCTTTCATCCAAAGCCTTTTATTTGTTACGTCTCTTAAACCGACTCCACAAACTATCACTATGTTTCTACGTCGTCATCCATGTTCGGTTATTCTAAATTCCCGCCATGTTGGGGGTTTTACTGGTTTATCCTCTGGAATCGGGATGTTCGTGGCTGGAATCGGTTCCTGCCCTGGAGACACGAACCGATCGAACCTGTTGGACTTTTATCAGCTCTGTGGTCACAGAGATTTGGAGAATCGGCCGACATTCTTAAATCTTTAAGACTCACAAGCTCTACTCATCTCCTCTTGCCCAAACGCTCTGACACTGGTTACTATGGTAACGTTTACATATCCCTTCAAAATAAGATACAGATGCGCCACAAAAACAAACATTTTACTTTCGTGATAATTTTAACTCAGGATAACGACTAATGGAGCCCTGAGCTTGTTTCTCTGCTACCAGACGGTCCAATCAGGGAGATGATGGGAGACGATGACACCTGAAGTGTTGCTTATATCCATAACCTGCTTGGTCTCTAAGTGGTGAAGCAGCTTGAAGCTTCATTGCCTCAGTAGCAGCCGATCGCCACATGTTACGCAGAGCGGCTTGTAATGTGAGACTCACCTACCGGTCAGGATGGATCCATCCTCCCGTCTCTCTGGGCCTTTTCCCTTTGAAAAGAAACTTTCCAGACATATGATCTGTTTCTGACTCATTTGCTGCTTGTGGCTCAATGTTGGCGGCAAGCAACCGAGAGAATCCGGTTAGGATTTTCAAAATAAAAGATCCTCCAGACTCAAAAAATACATAAAACGGAAATATTTAATTATTTCTTGCGCGGCCCGGTACCAAATGGTCCACGGACCGGTACCGGTCCACGTACCGGTGGTTGGGGACCATTAGCCTGTTTCCTGTCAAACTACTTTAAAATAAAGGCAACAAAACCTTAAAGAAAATCCAAGTGTCATCAGCCTAAAGAGTTTGGTTTCTACTGCACATCCACCTCGTCGCCTCATTGGCTCGTCCATCTGAGCATCGGCCCAGACGATTGGTCTGAACCGCATCACACTCAGCCGGCCTACGGGAGGCCAGCAGGGCCAAAACCAGCCTGCTGCTCCGCCCCAGGTCTGCTGACCCGCCGTGTCATCGACGCCGACATGAAGATCAGTAGCTGCTGAAGATGCAGCTTCTGTAACCCAAATGTTTATGAAACTCCTATATTTGACACAGGCTGTTGGGTTCGGAACCACCAGAACCGTTTCCATGGCAACAGGCTCACCTCGGCCGGGGGGGGCGGTCCGGCCCGGGCTGCTGCTCCGGTTGCTGTGGTTACTGAGCGAGTCGCTTCCTGTGCGGCGGGGGACGGGCGGGGGGGGGCGCGGGGGGGGCGGGGGGGGCCGCGGGGGGGCCGGGCCGCCCCGGGCCCGGTCCCGGGTCTGGTCCCCGTTCAGGTCCTGGTCCCGGCCGTTCTCCTTCCTGGGCTTGATGAGCTTCACCAGAGCTCTGGCTCCGGACCACTGGCTCCTCCTGAAACACACAGACCCGACATCAGAACCGGGCCGGACCAGAACCCTCCAGAACCAGCAGCGCCGCTACTTTTTGGGTGTCGGGTCGTAGAACTTGTACTGGTCCATGATCTTCTCCTCCAGCTTCTCCTTCTGCCGCCGCAGCGCGTTCAGCTTGTCTCTGAGGACAGAGGTCAGAGGTCAGGCTGGGCTCCGGTTCCGGCCGGGTCCGGTCCGACTCACATGTAGAGCTTGTGCTCCTGGTGGAACTGCTCCTTGCTCTCCAGGCTGCGCTCCAGCAGCGCCTGGTTCTGCTGGCCCAGCAGGTGGATCTGGCTCAGCAGGTGGTGGTTCTCCTCCTCCAGGTTCCCCTTCAGGCGGCTCAGCAGCTGCACGGCCAGAACCAGAACCGGGCCACTGTCACGGTCTGCAGAGTAACCCTGGGTGGGTTCTGACCCGGCCCAGCTCCTAACTGGTGCCTCACCTCACAGTGGCTGTCCAGCTTGGTCATGGACAGGTCCAGGTTCTGGTTCTGGTCCATCAGCGAGTCGTACCGGGTCGCCCACTGGATCAGCTCCTGCTGAGCCGAGCTTAACGAGCCCTTGAGCTCGTTGAGCCGCAGCTGAAGGTTCTGGTTGAGCTCGGCATGCTGGTTCTGGTTCTGAGTCAGTCTGGGCAGACGAGGAGAGACACTTAGAGGAGAGACGACCCGGACAGGACCGGTTCTGGTTCTGGTCTGTCGCCCCCTGCCGACTGCCTGAGGCCTGGTTCTGGCTGACCCAGCACAGCCTCCAGAACCAGCAGGTTCTGTTCTGGTTCTCTTACCGGTCCACCTCAGACTTCAGCTGCAGGTTCTCCTGCTGGAGGAGTCGGTTCTTCTGGACCTCCTGCTTCAGCTGCTGCGCCTCCTGCTGCTCCTCCCACTGGTCCTTCAGCTGCAGCAGAGCCTGGTACCTGCAGAACCAGGTGGGTCAGTGACCCGGTCGGTACCGGTGACCCAGCGGTACCGGTGACCCGGTTGGTACCAGTGACCCAGCGGTACCAGTGACCCGGTTGGTGACCTAGTGACCCGGTCAGTGACCTAGTGACCCGGTCGGTACCGGTGACCCGGTCGGTGACCCAGTGACCCAGTGGTACCGGTGACCCGGTCAGTGACCTAGTGACCCGGTCGGTGACCCAGTGACCCAGTGGTACCGGTGACCCGGTCAGTGACCTAGTGACCCGGTCAGTGACCTAGTGACCCAGTGGTACCGGTGACCCGGTCAGTGACCTAGTGACCCGGTCGGTACCGGTGACCCGGTCGGTGACCCAGTGACCCAGCGGTACCAGTGACCCGGTCAGTGACCTAGTGACCCAGCGGTACCGGTGACCCAGCGGTACCGGTGACCCGGTCGGGACTCACTGGCTGTGCAGGTTGCGGTGCTCGGCCTCCAGCGCCCTCTGCTGGCCCCTGAGCGCCGCCTGCTGGCCCATCAGCTGCTCGTTCTCCTGCGCCTGCCTGTCCTGGAGGCCCAGCAGGCGCTGGTGGTCGGCCATGACGCCGTCGCGGCCGCGCCGCGCCTCGTCGCACTGCCGCCGCCACGCCTCCGCCTCGGCCTCCAGCGCGCCCACCTGGCCCTGCAGCACGGCATTCTGGGCCATCAGGGAGGCGCTCTGCGAGGACGCGGCCGCGACGTCCACCTGCGCAGAGGGAGGGTGAGACGGGACCGTGGCAGGCGCTCGGCGCCCCCGGCAGGCGCTCGGCGCCCCCAGCAGACGCTCGGCGCCCCCCGGGGGCCAGCGGCGGCGGCGCTGCGGCACCTGCAGGCTGGCGGTCTGGCTGTGCAGGCCGGCGTTGTGCTCCTGCAGGGTGGAGGCGTGACGCTGCAGCGCCGCCATCTGGCTGTTCAGGGAACCGTTCTGGCTCTCCAGCTGCTTCAGCTGCTCCTTCAGCAGGAGCCTCTCCGTCTGCAGGGAGGCGTTCTGCAGGAAACACCAGTCAGAACCGGAACCGGAACCAGAACCGGAACCAGAACCAGAACCGGCAGATGGAGGATCAGGGAGGCTTACGCTCTTCTCCACGGCGATCAGATGATCCTGGAAGTGCAGCAGCTCAGGAGCGGCACCGCGCACCGAGGCATGCTGGGAACTGTCCTGCTGCTGAAACACAGGGACGGCAGGACCGGGTCAGAACCGTCTGATCCGGGTCAGAACCGTGTGATCTGGGTCAGAACCGTCTGATCCGGGTCAGAACCGTCTGATCTGGGTCAGAACCGACTGATTCACGTCAGAACCGTCTGATCTGGGTCAGGACTCTGTGTGGGCCTACGGTGGCCAGTTGGCGGCGCAGGGCCTCGTTCAGGGCGCTGCTCTCCTCCAGCTTCCTCTCCAGGCCTCCAATCTCGTCCTTCAGGCTCTGATGGAGGTTCAGGTCCAGCCACCTGTGTGAGTCCAGAGGGAGAGGAGAGTGAGGGAACGATGGGGGAACGATGGGGGAACTATGAGGGAACGACGGGAGAACGTTGAGGGAACGACGGGAGAACGTTGGGGGAACTATGAGGGAACGATGGAGGAACATGGGGGAACGATGAGGGAACGATGGGGGAACTATGAGGGAACAATGGGGGAACTATGAAGCAATGACGGGGGAACGACGGGGGAACAATGGGAGAACGACGGGGGAACAATGGGAGAACGACGGAGGAACGACGGGGGAACGTCAGAGTAAAGACGCTGGTCAGACTGGTTGAGATTTACAGTCGGCCTTCAGCTATAACTCCTGCAGGCTGCAGGACTGAGAGGCTTCACTGCTTTCAACACGTCCCTCAACTTCATGGACATGAAGGACGAGTCCATCAGAACCGCTTTGGACCATTGAGACCTGGATGGAAAGGAGTGCTGCGGTCCTCCTGTCCTCCATTGTTCCCCCGTCCCCCCCGTCCTACCTGTCCTCCAGTGTGTTCTCCTGCTGCAGCAGCGTCTCCCGGCTCAGTCCAATCCTCTGCAGCTCCTCATCGATTCTCTCCAGCTCCAGGTTCTGCTGCTGGGCCTTCAGCTTCTCAGACACCAGCTCCTGCAGAGAGAAGGTCAGAGGTCAGAGCGCCTCCTCCTGGCCGCTGCTTCCAGAGGGATCCTCTGTCTCCTCCTGACCTCCCTCAGGGTGTCCAGGGTCTTCTTGTTGATGGTAGCCTCCTTCTGCAGCTCCTTGTTCTCCCGCTCCAGCTCCTTGGCTTTAGCCGACGCCTCCTCCAGCCTCTCCAGCTCCCTCCTCAGGGTGGCGGCCTCCTTCTGAGAGGTGGAGGCCAGGCTGGACGTCTCCTCCAGCTCCAGCTCCTTGGCCTCCTGCAGCGTTCGGACCCTCAGGTTCTCCTTCTCCAGCTGCTTGCGGCTCCTCTCTGCCTGCTCCAGATCTGACTGAAGCTTCCTCCTCTCCTCTTCTGCCTCCTCTCTTCTTCTGCGCTCATCCTTCAGGTCCTCCACCTCCCGGCTCAGCTCCTCCTCCCTTCTCCGGTTCTCCCTGACCCTCCCGTCCGCCTCGAGCTTCTCCTCCCTGCTCCTCTCCAGCTGCTCCTGCAGTTGTTGTTTCTCCTGATTCAGAGTCACCAGGTTCAGCTCCAGCCTTTCCGCCCTTTTCCTCTCTCCCTGCGCCTCCTCCCTGGCCTCCTCCAGACTCCTCCTGGCCTCCTGAGTCTCCCTCTGCGCCTCCTGCAGCTCTTCCTGCAGTGAGGGCAGGCGGGTGGAGGAGGCGCGCAGGTTCTCCACGGAGCGGCGGAGCTCCAGGTTCTCCGTGGACAGCAGGCCGTTCTGCGCCTCCTGCTGCGCCAGCCGCTGCAGCTCCTTCTGGGCCTCCTGGGCCTCGCGCCTCAGGCGCAGCGCCTCCTGCTGCAGGGAGGTCACCTGCCTCTCTAGGGCCTCAGCACGCCGGCTGCAGGAGCTCAGCGTCGCCACCTGGAGGCAGAGCGGGTGAGTCGACTGCGTCCGGACCGGAACCAGCACAGACCCGGTTCCTACCTCTCGGCTCAGCGCCTCCCTGCTGCGCTCCAGACGCGCCGCCTCCCGCTGCGCCTCCTCGCAGCGCCCCGCCCGCGCTCTCAGAGACTCCGCCTCCTCGCTCACCGCCTTCAGCTGCGCCTCCAGGCTGGCCAGCCGCGACTCTGCGTCCGTGACGCTCTGGAGCAGCAGGCGGTTCTTGTCCTCGGCCTGCCGGACCCGGGCCTCGCTGCTGGACTGGGCGCGGTGCTGCAGCGCCTGCACCGCCTCCGACAGGTGCTGCTGCTCGCGCTGCAGCTCCGACACCTGGCGGGACGAGGCGGTGAGGCTGGGGGAGACGGTGGGAGGCGGACAGGCGGACGTACCTGGCGGTCTCTGTCGGCGCGCAGAGCGTGAAGCTCGCGCTCCAGACTCTGCTTCTCCTTCAGCAGCTCCTCCCCCAGAGTCTCCATGTCCTGATTGGTCAGTTTCTCCTGGTCCAGCAGAACCTGGAGACGCTCCAGCTGGAAAAACACGTCAGGTTAACCTGCAGGAACCATGTGGCATCTATGCACAGGCAATACGATGGACAACGTCTGGAAGTTTGCAACATGAACGCAAACATTTCGTTTCCACGGTGACTTTATCCATCTGAACGGCGTCAGACACCAGGCCTCTGGATCCCCTGGATCCACCAGGTCTCTGGATCCTCTGGATCCCCTGGATCCACCAGGTCTCTGGATCCTCTGGATCCCCTGGATCCTCAGGATCCACCAGGCCTCTGGATCCCCTGGATCCTCTGGATCCACCAGGCCTCTGGATCCACCAGGCCTCTGGATCCCCTGGATCCACCAGGCCTCTGGATCCTCTGGATCCCCTGGATCCTGTGCTCCCGCAGTTCTGCTCCAGCTGCCGTCCGGCTCCGACTCACCTTGCTGCTCAGGCTCTGGTTCTCCTGCTGCAGCTCCTGCGTGTGCAGCTGCTGCTCCTGCAGGAGCTGGTTCTCCTCCTTCAGTCTCTCCATGGAGGCCTGCAGCTCCCGGTTCTCCTTCTCCAGCTTCAGGACCCGGCTGGACACGCCTTCGTTCAGCTCCTGGACCAGAGACTTGCGACCTGCGGAGCGAGGGGTCAGGGGGTCAGCCGGGTCAGGGGGCGACCCGGTAGCGGTGGGCGGGCCGATCAGAACCGTACTGTCTGAGCCGAGGCCGTCCTGGTTCTTGGACAGCTGCTCCAGCTCCCAGCCCAGGTGGGCCGACTCGTTCATGCTCTGCTTCTGGCCCAGTTCCAGCAGCAGGTTCTCCTCCAGCAGCTCCTCCAGCCGGCGCCGCTCGGCCCGGCGCTCCTGCAGGACAACCGGGACCATCAGGGTCCGGTTCCACAGGGACCCGGGACCATCAGGGTCCGGTTCCTCAGGGACCCGGGACCATCAGGGTCCGGTTCCTCAGGGACCCGGGACCATCAGGGTCCGGTTCCACAGGGACCCGGGACCGTCAGGTTCTGGTAGCTACCATGTCCAGGTCCTGGATCTTGGCGCGCAGCAGCAGGTTGTCCTTCTCCAGCGTGTGCAGCTTGTCGCTGCGCCTCCTGCTGGCCGCCAGCTGCTCCTCCAGCAGCAGCTTCGTCTCCAGCAGCGTCGCGTTGTCGCCTCGCAGCTCCTGGGGAACAAGGCGGTCAGGACCGGACCGGACCCGACCAGACCGGACCGGACCGACCAGACCGGACCGGACCGGACCGGACCGACCAGATCGGACCGACCGGACCGGATCAGACCCGACAAGACCGGACCCGACCAGACCGGGCCGACAGGACCGGACCCGACCAGACTGGACCGACCGGACTGGACCGGACCAACCCAACCGGACCAGACCGACCGGACCGGACCGAGCGGACCGGACCGGACCAACCAGACCGGACCGGGCCGATAGGACCGGACCCGACCGGACTGGACCGACCGGACTGGACCGGGCCGATAGGACCGGACCCGACCGGACTGGACCGGACCAACCCAACCGGACCAGACCGAGCGGACCGGACCGGACCAACCGGACCGGACAGACCGGACCGGACCGGACCGAGCGGCCCACGCAGCCTGAGCTCAGGTCCCGCCCACCTCCACCCGGGTCTTGTAGAAGTGAACGTCGTTGAGTTTCTCCTTGCAGCGGCTCAGCTCCGCCTCCAGCCGCTCCGCCCGCGCCGCTCGCTCCCTCAGCGCGTCCAGCTCGTCCCGATACGCTCGGACCGAACGGGCCTCGCAGGACAGCGACTGGTTCTGATCCACACACACACGATGAGTGAAACCGGGCCGGCGAAGGTTCTGGCTCTGGATGGAGCGAGAATCAAACCTCCTGCTTGAGTTTCTGCAGCTCCTGATCCAGACGCTCCGCCTCGTGTTTTGAATCCATCAGCTGTTCCGTTTTCTCCTCCCTGCCAACAGAACCAGAACCATCGGACCCAAACTGTCACAGAACCGGTTCAGCAGCTTGTAACTCTAGACATCTTCCATAGATAATAACCCTTTAAACCAGTTATTGCCATAAAATGTTTCCACGACTTTATGTCCCATCAGATGTTTCCACTTTGTCAACCTGTTGTTGTCACTTTAATAAAATGTAAAAATCAGAAACGTTTCTGCTAATGTTTCTCCATGGTTAGCGTTAGCTTCTGCTAATCTTTTGAGTTTAAACTGTTTAGCATTAGCTTAGCGCGGCTACCTGCGCACCGACAGTCGGTTCTATTGCCGTTACCATGGAGACGCCGAGGCTCAGAGGGAGAGATGGAGCGATTCTCCAAAGCTGAGCGGCTCTCAGGAGGACCAATCACACAGCTGGCGCCTCAGATCACCTCAAACTGGACTCAGGCAACAACCACTCAGAGGAATTGTGATTCTTTACAGAACTCCACATCAGGGTAAGAGTTTAGCTCTGGTTGTGCAGCTCTATTTGAACAGCAGGAATGACTTGCAGTTGCAGCAGCTCTAACAGCTTCTGTGTTGGTTTAATCTGGGAGAAAGGAGGAGTTTAACTGGCCAACATGGAAACTATCAGCTTCAGTTTATTAATTTGCCAACAAGCACCTCAAACTCAAAGATTCATCTCACAGCATCAGATTGTTGCTATGGTAACAAAACAATCTAACTATGAAAATGGTTCTTTGAAGTTTATAAAGTAAACTTGCAAGATCCTTAAAATCTTTTTTAAATGTTAAATAATTTAAAATAATTAATGTATGCTAAAACCATTAAATCCAATTCAGCAGCTCAATAAATAGACAAACATTCATGTATCTGTGTTAAGATGTCAGCATTTATGGCCCCTGAAGCCCTGAGGGCCCCTGAAGCCCTGGGGGCAACTGAAGCCCTAGGGGGGCCATGGAGCCCTGAGGGCCCCTGAAGCCCTGGGGACCCCTGAAGCCCTGAGGGCCCTTGAAGCCCTGAAGGTCCCTGAAGCCCTGGGGGCCCCTGAGGCCCCATGGAGCCCTGAGGGCCCCTGAAGCCCCTTGAAGCCCTGAGGGCCCTTGAAGCCCTGAAGGGCCCTGAAGCCCTGAGGCCCCATGGAGCCCTGAGGGCCCTTGGAGCCCTGAGGGCCCCTGAAGCCCTGGGGGCCCCTGAAGCCCTGAGGCCCCATGGAGCCCTGAGGGCCCCTGAAGCCCTGAGGGCCCCATGGAGCCGCTGACTTAGTTTGGATTGAATTCTTGATGTTCATTTTGTATTTGTACTAGCTGTTTAGACTACGGTAGTTGTGGGTTTAGATAGTCTCACTGGTGATGTTTTCCATAACATATAAAAAGTACATTTCATAATGGAAAAATTATATATAAGACGATAATTTATATTGCTATTCTCACCCTGTGTTTTGTACTATATTGGTTTTTTGTTTAGTTTAACCAATTTTGATGATTTTTCTCTGAATTTGTGCATTTTCCCATTGAAATCCTCGGAAGCTGAGCCTCACCTGGACTGATCAACCTCCAACTGACGCGGCCATGTTGCGGGACATGCAGACAGGACATAGTGCCTGTATGTCGCCGATAAACTGTAGCTATAGTGTTCAGTGTTGTGTGTGACGTGTTTTGTGTGCTGAGCAGAACAGATTGGAGGTGAGGCAGGCAGTTCTCTGGCCTCACCACTGGGGGAGCTCATGATCCCAGACAGTGTGACTCCGCGTCTGCAGAGTAAGAAACAGCGAGCTAGCCATGCAGTAAATCAGTGATATATTTAACGTTTTCTACATTAAATCATTTCTACACTGTTTTCTAAATATGGAGCTAAAACAGTCTCATAATTCACAAATGGACAAAACGAGATCTGAGATCTGTCCATTGGTTTTAATGCTAAGGATCAGGTCTGAATTACCAACAAACAGGGGTGACAGTAAGGGGGTCCGGCAGGGTCCTGCACCCCTAAGAGGTTTACCTGCAAGAGAGGAGCGGCTGTAAAACATGGTTCTCTGTGCAGCCGAGACTGATTCGTTTCTCAAGAACCATCTAAAACACGACTAATCAGTAAATAAATAGCTTTTCCTCTGTTTCATATTCTGAACTGTTGTTTGTTAGACCAGGAGTCCAACACGTCCGGCACCAGGAGACAAACTGAAGGCTGAGAGCAGCTCATCCTCTGATTGGCTTAAAACGTTTCTACCTTTATCATACAACAACAAAACGGGTTCAAATTAATGACCAACAACAATAATAATCTCAGTAATTATTGTTTCAACAAGGTGTTGCGCAATCCTGTGCGTTTTGATTGCATTATTAAAATAAGTTTAAAATGATGCCAGACATGGAGAACTGGGATGAATCCATGGGCAGAGGACTAGTGAGCCACTGTCCAGGATGAAACATCCATAAATACATCAAGGACAAAGTGAATGTCTCAGGCAATGGGGAACAGAGGATGAGGGGCTGGAGGAGGACAAGCCCCTACATGGGATGGACCACCGACAAATAACTGAAGTGGCTGATATCAGGAAATCCTACCAATGGCTGGAC
>CAEGAF010144625.1:0-12725 GCA_903067075.1 Micropoecilia bifurca
CACACACACACACACACACACACACACACACACACACACACACACACACACACACACACACACACACACACACACTATGTTCCCCTTATTTGTACCATTGTGTCCCCCTTGCTCCTCTGTGACCATCGCTGCCATCTCATCTCTCCCCCAGGCTCCCCATATCGCTTTACTTCATTATTTAGCGTGTTATTTTTTTCTCATCCCTGATCTATAGTCTGCACATCACAGAAGCAGCTAATTAATTATGGATGGAAGGGTGTGTGTGTGTGTGTGTGTGTGTGTGTGTGGGTGCGTGCGTGTGAATTGGAAAGATGAGGGGCTCTTTTAAAAAAAGAAAAAGGAAAAAGCAACGACCAGACATCTGCCTCATTACGAATGTGCAGTGTTTTTGGAGCTTTATTAATTTATATCTTGTCAGGCTATGCCAAACCTTCAGAACACTTTTAGCTCTTTTATTCCATTTATTTATTAATAAAGCATCCCACATTTGCTTTCTGCTTTTATCCCCCTCTTACTCCCACACTTGTGTCCCAATCCACCCCCAAACCCATCACCACCTAATGTCTTGATTTTAATCTCTCACCTTTCTACATATCTGCATGAACACACACACACACACACACACACACACACACACACACACACACACACACACACACACACACACACACACACACACTGACACATCTTCCCGCTGACTGTCTCATTATCTGCTCTTGGCGGATGTTAAAAGGTGTTTGGCCCACCTGCAACGTAGAGATTACCTCTTCCCAACAAACATTGGTTTATTAATACCTGCCTTTTTTTAGAAAGTGTAATAGTGGAAGAGGTATAGTACGTATCTGAGCACATTAACGAAAGGGAAATGCATTAAACCTGCCTTAATGTGGAGTGACAGCTGATCTCCTCTTAGGAGATTCATGGTGGCATCTAATCTAATTTTGTATCCGGGCATTTATACACACATGGTTTGTAAGCAGTCCTGAAATCTCTGGAATTTGATTTTACTCTTTCCCTAGCTCTGATTGAAAATGCACACATTCAATGTTTTCCACATTTTAACTTTAGGCTCAGTATTCAAAATTCCCAGAATGAGTTGATAGAAACCATTTCTGAATGCCTTAAATGTTTACTTCCACCTCAGATATGACAGTATTTTTTTTAGGCACAGCAACCTTTGAAAGCAGTAAGTTTAATTAACAGAGTTTCTTCAGGGTTTGGAACAAATCAAGTCCAATCTTTGGGACATTTAGAGTATAAGCAAAGAAAACAGTAAAAGCAGATAGGTGTTCATTCTTGCGTATGTCCTAATGTACTGTACACTCCAGTCTGGAGAAGTATGGAATTCCCAATTGAAAAAAAGATGGGAACCCAGTGATTAGAAAAATACTTTAGCAAATTACATTTTTCTTTATAGCACAACACTCCTGCTCATTCTGTGGAATCCGAAAGCCTCCCAGGCTAGAAGGAAAATGTGTCTGAATCAGAGGCTCTTCCTGGGATCCTTTTAAGATACTGATATGAAGAAGCAGTGGCTCTAGATGACTTGACTTCTTGTCTCTTCTCTAAAAGGAAATAAACATCTGGATCACTGTGGGCCACCTGTCAATGAACGCTCATCAGTTAGCCTCTTTGATACACATTGAACTTCTTGAGGTAAACTGAGGCAGAAAATATTGCTGCAATATTGCATCACTTTGACAGACATGGCAATCTTTAGCACTAACGAATTAATGCATTATTATTATTTATTATTATTATTATTATTATTATTATTATTATTAATGCTTTTGAAGAGATTTGGTTTGAGAAGGATCACTGGCTGTCCTCTGAATTTTCTGTCTACCATAGTTGGTTGTTTGATAGACAACAATAGAGGTGTATTTCATGATGTGCATCTGATGTCATAGTTGTTCCTAATTATAGCTCCCAGTTTGCCCACAGGTGATGCTAATTTCAGCTGTTTGTCTCTGGGATTTTGCTTCTTCCTTTCCCATCCCATCATCAGTTCAGACCCTTCACCTTCAGGAGGGAACATTGAGTTTGGGCCCATTATGGACTCATAATAAATTTATTTAAGTTGCAGCTTCCTTCAACAACCTAGCTTTTGTTTTTTTTAGCAAAAAATAAGAAACCAGAGGGATCTGAAGGAATGTTTACATTTTCTCTTCATAATCTACATATTTATACATGCCATTAGAACATAAAAATTGCAGCACTAGCCTCAAGCAGCCTTGGAGGTAGAGCAAATATGCAGAGCTAAAGAGACCCCTCTGGCTACTTGGATGTCAGCCATCACAAACACACTTCTGCACACACCCAGGTACACATACATGCTGTTTGGTGTTTTTGTGATTAGTAAATGAATTTTAAAGCTACCATTGAATTGTTAGTTGGTTGTGCAAAATGTTTTTTTTTTCTATTTTGACTTTTGCATGTGCTGACAGTTAAGTTTATGAAGATTTTTGAATGCAAAGACAGCGATCAGAATCCGAAACTGAGCAGATGTTTTTGCACCACATTTTCTTGAAGACAAAACCATCTGCGTCATGCATTCTTTCACGCATCTCCAGCACATCACAGCTACACACACTCACACACACACACACGCACGCACACACACAGCTTCACTAAAAGCGCCCGTTACCTGTTACAGTGCAGCAAGATGAAGTGACCCTTATGAAGCGAGCTACTGGTCTGTGTAAACAGTCCATGGCCTGGAGAATCTGTTTGTCAAGAAAAGTTAAATTGCAATTTGCTTTTTTTTATTGATTTTCTTATTGAGACATTTGACTCGATATAATACCTTTAAGTGCTCCTGAGGCATTTATTGCACACTGTGTCTGGCAGTAAGCCCACAAGGTTGGAGTTGCACTCTCAAACAAAAAAAAAAATACACATGCACATCCCTATCTCTTCCTTCCTGTTGGTCATTCCTAAATCGGCCAGATGCTGTGTCACATCTGGCAAAGCAAACCAAAGCATCCGTCTTCACAGATGAATTGAAAACTGAGAAGTCGGGAAAAGGAAGGAAATAAAAAAAGAAGAAAAACTCTCCTCTAGCTTCAAAGTATTCCCTTTGGTAAAATATTGTTTCAGTGTATTCTGTACTCTGTAGCCCTTATGCGGGCTTTGAACTGTTTTGGCACCTGTCACAAAGACTGATGAAATTGTTTCTCCCTGCACAATGGTGTTCTGTTCACCTCTCTCCCTCAGTATCCTCCTTTTTTCCTTTCTTTTGCCTTATGTTCCCCTTTAAATCCTCTTTGCTTCAAATGCAGCATCGCAGAAACAGGGGCATACCCTCTATGCTCGTTAAATGTTCTATATAAATGAATGTAATGCTGTAAATATGGATAAGCCTGACTTTACATCCACATTAACTCTGATTTCATTACTATTTCATAAGCCTTGCACTGAGTTGACCCACTTTATATAGCTGTGACTTTAACTTTCTCTGCACAAGATTTATTAGTGTTTACTTAGTAATTTTGTCAGAATGGCATTTGTGAGGTCAGGCGCTGATGTTGGATGCGAAGAGAGTGCATTTGGCTGGAACTAAGGGACGAAGCCTAAACCATAAAAACCACCTCAAAATCGAACCCCCTCTCTACCAGACTGATTGTGATGCAATCACAATTATGAAGCAATGGCCATCTACATAACATGTCTCCGTTTGGTTGATTTGTTCCCGACATTTTTGGTGTGAAACTGTTGGTCCACCCCATGAGGTTTCATAAACAGCTTAGAAGTTTGTGCCTACCATGAAAAAGCTTCATATCTGCTTTGTGAAAAGCAATGTCAAAAAATCTCCTCAGTCTACTGTAAAGAAAATATCACTCCAATAAATAACTTTGATGGTGGTTTCATCAGGGGTCATAATGTTGTATTGTTATTTTCATAGGTCTAAAAGGAGACTATAACTACAAAGTAACTCATTTGAGCATTTTTTTTGTTTACATTTTCTTCAGTATATGTATTATATAAAAGAGTTTTGTTTTGTCATTTTTATTTGACATTTTAGTTTTGCGTATGCATTAGAAGTGAGAAGCGATTCAATCGAAAAGATACTATGAGGAAATATAACTGGCCAAGAAGCGACAAGCAGACCGCGGAGCTGACACAAAGCCGATAGACGGATGAATAAAACATCAGTTAGCAGCAGCTTATGCTACAGGCGGTGCTAGCTTGCAATTCAGAGGCTTTCTTGACATAGCAGCAGGGTGTTCAAACCTTCCCCCCCTCACCACCTCCACCCAGGGTGATGCAAGTCCGCCACTTTTGACTCGAGCTTACTGTACCTCTCTGTGACTTGACTTCAAAAGCCACAAGTGCAAATCAATCTCTGTTTCCTCTTCTGTCGCAGTCTCCTGCCTCTCCCTCCATCTCTGGTCCCTTCCATCAATTTTCTAGAGCTGTCTGAGACTCCAGGCAGTTAATTAAGTAGGACATTGTCGGGGACTCTGTACACGATGTGGCTGGAGATGGATGGATGGATAAATAGATTGAAAAGATGTAGGGGGATATGGGCGTCCCACTTTGCCTTTTTTGTTTTAAAGTATAATTTTATTGTACTTACCGTTTTTTTTTCCTGCTCAACATCCCATTTGATTATGGTCCTATTTTAAGTTCACTTGCTGATATTAACATCTCTGTTTCATTCTTTTCTCCCTCCAATTAAACTACCATCCTACATTTCTTTCCTTTCATTTTCTCACCTTCTCCTCCCTCCTCCGTTCCCTACCTTCCTCCTTCCTTCTTAACCATCCATTTTCCTGCTGCTCTCT
The DNA here is from genome assembly GCA_903067075.1 of Micropoecilia bifurca. Lineage (NCBI taxonomy): Eukaryota > Metazoa > Chordata > Actinopteri > Cyprinodontiformes > Poeciliidae > Micropoecilia > Micropoecilia bifurca. Next base: position 4,788 of record CAEGAF010144625.1, read on the forward strand.
TCCTCTGCTCGCCCTGCCTCCCTCCTAGTTGATTATACGTCTGGTCCTCTGTACTCCGCTTCGTCTTCCTCCTGTAGTATTCCCCTCCCTCATTATGTGTTGGGGAGGGAGGGCGCGTGTTTGTGTGTGATCCGAAACACAAAGCCAGGGCTAAGCAGGCTAATGAACAAACTCCAGCATTGTGTTCGGGCTCCGGGGACGCACTGTAGCTTCCAATGTACAGCTGCTACAGCTGGAAAAAAGGCTAAAGGAAGATTTTACAGACCAGGAGTCAGATACGTGCTTAAAGAGAGAGGTGAGCGAGCTGATGTATCTGCAGTGAATATTAAACGAGGATCTGGTCAAAGATCTTTTTTTTTTTTTTTTTTTGAAGTTTTAATAAGAGTGTGTTACCTAGTGCAGCTGGGACTTGCTTTTAAAGTAGATACTGCAGTACTTTAGGGGGAATAATCTGAAACTGAATGCATGGTTTCAGGGCCCTTCTTATATAAACGGCTCAATGTGAATTCCCTGACTCTGCATATCTCCCATCATGCAGCTCATTTGTCTCCATGTTTTAATTTGTGTGATATATATGACGACGTACAAGCCGGGATCTTTAATTCATTTTGTAGAAATTGTACCACCCACACCCTTGTGTTCTTTCTCTTCCTCCCATTCCGTGTTGATGAGATGTGCGTCCCGCTGCCAAATTGCAACATGGCCACTGTAATGACTTAATCTCTTCCAGCACATGCACAAATTCACTTCTCGGAAAGTTTATGCTCCGAGCGCTTTGCCCCGTCTTCTTCTTGTCCCAAACGAGCTTAATTAATCCAATTGCACATGGAGGGAGCTGTTTGTCTCTAACACATCTGTACAAGGGTATATGTTCAAACACACACACCCTGCTGGGTTTTGTCCCGCAGTTGATGGGTGGCTTCCAGATGATCTAAACAAGTGTTTTGGATCTTCCCAGAATCCCAAGCTTGCAGGCATACGCTCGGAAATGTGCAACAATTATGGAGCTTGTTATTTTATTTCACACATGATGGTACTTCATTGCTATAACACTAGTACAAATTCTTAATGGGTAAAAAACTACCCTATATATCTTGTACAAAGACATACAGCATGAGTTTCAACCAGAGGGAGTTTGGCCTTACATTGCATTGCAAAGTGTTCATATCCCTTGAACCATCACGTTTTTTCCCCCATTAGACTTCATATAATCCTTTGGGATTTTATGTTCTTCACCAACAGTATGTAACTATTTATAAGGTAACCATGCTTTAAACATCCCCATAACTTTGTCTCTGACCAGTCTGCTGTTCCTCTGTCTTTATGATGCTGTCTGTACGCTAATTATCTCTAAAAAAGAAAAAAAAAAACTTGGGATCTTCACAGAACAACTCCATGTAAGAGTTCTGTTACACACAGATGGACTCTTTAGAAAACCATATAAAATATTCATTTTACTTCACAGTGGTGTGCTGCTTTGCTTTGGTCTGCTTCTTAAAATCTCAATGAAATACATAAATTTGAAAGAATTTAACAGGGTGTCAATACTTTTGCAAGGCATTATATGTCGCTACTGCGTCATAGATGTTAGGTTTTTTGGCAACAAATGAGATTTTATTGGATATTTTCTTTTTTTCTTTCTACTATGTTCTATATTTTATTCTATGTTTCTTTTAGAGGTAAAATTCAAGTATTTCTTTATTCATATGCTTTCCAGGATTGCCCCCAGATTCTGCCATCAACCCAGATTTACATGCCAGCGGGAGTCACCAAGCGGATCACCTTGGCAGCCAGGAACCTACCCCAACCGCAGTCCGGACAGAGGAACTATGAGTGCGTCTTCGACATCCAGGGCGTGACCAAAAGTGTTGCTGCGCTGCGCTTCAACAGCACCTCCATCCAGTGCCAGGATACAGAGGTGAGCAACAACGGAAAGATACTGGGAATTCTGGGTAAATTGTGAATTAAGGAGAAGCGTTTCTTTTTTGTTTTATTTTGCACAGTTAATGTGGGAGAACACGGGAGGTGACATGTTCTTTATTCAACATTTCAAAGAAAAATCCAAAGTGTAAAACATAAAGATGCCAGATCACATAAAGCTACAGTAAAAAAACTGCACTATTTAATGAACTGCAGTGCAAATGATGTGGTGTATTAGGTTCAAATAGAAAGCATTCTCATTACTTTGTTATAATCAATACAGCTGGGTAACTAAATCATGGTCCCAGAGAAGGCATCGACTTGGTCAAGGTTAAATAATTGCCTCCAACAGCTAATGACCATTCTGGACATAAATGTGCTCACCATCATGATGAATCACTATGCACTCATTGCATACTGGCTTGCTGACAGTCTAGATATATGACCCCATGCTTATACGTTGCATTGAACTGCTAGTTGGCAAATAAATATTGTTGTCAAGTATTAAACTTATGATTAAGATGCATGTATACATAATGAGGATTTTCCCAGTCTTTTATTAGTCCAAATCATAAGTGATTACTTTGGATTTCCTCAAATGTGATTTAAAATATTGATCAAGCGCGAGCAAGGCTGAGGAATGGATGTTTATAGTTTGGTTTTACGACGCTGCCAGAAGTGTTCGTAAGGTTACATTGCAACAAAAAAAAACATACTTAGTTGATGTAACAGATCAATATTAAGTAGTTCATAATCAAGTGAATTTCCTTAGCAAGTCGAAATTGAAAAAAGTGTTTCATGCATTTGTTGTCGGCCCACTCTGGTATTTCTCAATAAACTCCAGTTCAACCAGTTGCTTTCACAAGTCATCCAATTTATGGACGACATACAAAACGCCATGTGTGGCAGAAAGCAAAGTCCTTCCCATCACCCTGTACCTTTAATCCACTTTAAATTTGACAGCTTTTACTTGCAAATACATTTTTAAAAGTCTTTACATCCTGCTGTGTATTTTGTGTCGGTTTATCACACAATCCCAGTAAAAGCACAGTGATGTTTGCGATGCTACTGACATGACAAAATGTGACAAAGTTCCAGGGGTATAAACACCACTGCAAGGCTCTGTATGTGCTCATGACTTTAACAGGAAGTAGTGCATATTAACTGGATTTAATGCTCCAACATAGGGCTTTTTTTTCTGCACACTGTCTAGTAAGAACCAGTTTTGTTTGTATGTGTGCAGAGGATTTGCAGGTAGGTCCAGGGCTGTTTGATGTTGGAACGTGGCTGTTTTTGCACGCGCATGTGTGGCTTAAAAATAGCATGACAGATAAGAGGGTAGCTAGCGTCGCGCTTCATTGAGGCTGAAAATGTGCAGAGGAAGTCTCTCTCTGAACCTAGTTTGGAGCGGATTGATCATGTTTACACCTCCACTCTATACCTCTCCCTCTATTTTCCTCCATCCGCCTGCAGAGCTCATCTTTTTCTCTCTGCCTTCCTGCTGCTCGCTGGTTTCAGCGCTCAATCTTCCTCACATGTTCACCTGCACTCTGCGCTTCTGCACCACAGTGTTTTCTATTTTTGGAAAAGAAATGATGGGTAGTGCTTTTAATTTAGTTTTTTATGCAGAATCGTGAGGTGTCACTGCAACAGAGAATAGTAGTTCTGATAAATTAGAACCACTTAGATGTCTTTTTTTTTGGTTGTGAAGCTCTTCCACTTGATAATACTCTGAGGTTTTGTCATTTACATATTTGAGCAGCGGTCTGTACTTAGCCACGGATCTTGACGACTACCCACTGTGACAGTATTCTGTCCATATCGACAGATAGTCTACAGGTGTTGGCACACACTTGACAGGGAAGGCAGGGATAATTATCCTGCTACAGGGTTTTCTCTTCACAGAGATGTCTGTTTATTGACTCTTTATTGTAGCTGCAAGCCTGGTGTTAATAAGCAACAAAGTCCAGCTCTGGCCAAAAGTTAAATATCTCTATTTGATGTCCACCAAGTAGACACGCTAGCAGTAATTAGCCTCAGGCTGTCAGCACTTGGTCCTTGTTTAGAAATTTGCTGCGGCAACTTGACTGCAGCACCACATATCGATGTAGCACATAGAGTCCTCATGCACCCGTATTTAGATTCAGGAGATGAAAAAGGTGCCAGCTGCATGAACTTGCTATTAAGGCATAATTCATGCAGACTTGAGCTTATGAGTTTAATTATGTGTCATGAATTATTAGGGTGAGGATCTTATTTTAGCAGAGGAGCAATATTTCACAAGAATAGAGTCTTAAATATTAGTTTATCCATTTATAGACCTTCATATCTCTAGTTTTCACACAGGCTCCTCTCTGTTTGCTCATGCTGTGACAGCGTTCAGCGCGGAGTCTATGAATCATGCATGACTGCAGTGGAAATAGACTTCATCTACTATGCTGTGTACACATTGCTGTATCTGTTTGTATACACACTTGCACACACACACCTATGGCGAGAAGGGTTAATCACTGTCTGTAGGCACGTTGACATGTGCATCTCTCAAACATGGCTTACTGTGAGTCTCCCACGATAGGCACTGTATGCATCTTTGGATTTGCACTTCCCTCAGACCACTGCAACAACGCTAATTTATGGTTAATCACTGGGATGCTAAATCATCGGCTTGTCTTTGTGTTTGAGTGATTCAAATGTTTCTCTAAAACCCAAGGGTCAAACTAACACAGCTGAGAAAAAGAGCTCAAGCACAGAAATGAGTTGTGTTGTGTTATGGATACAGTGATGCATACAGCTGACGGGACGAATATTGGGCTCATAAAAATATGATTGCCGTGATATCTTGTGGAAATTTAAATGTATACATATATAAATATATATATTTTTTTCACAAATAGATTTTCATAAATCACAAATTATGCTTTATAGAAGCTCTGTTCAGTGTGAAATTGTCCAGTTCAGATCTGGGTTTAAGTTCTGAGGTAGAGAATCAAATGATGTTTAGACTCATTAAGAAACCTTGAAATAACCCTTTAATTCAGCATGACTAGACGTCAGCATGACTAGATGTCAGCGTGACTAGACGCGCTAAAGGATATGCCAACTTTGTGCTGCTTTTGATTTGAACTGAGACAAACATCCTTCCAGAGTGGAAAACACTCTAGTTGGTGTTCAGGAAACTAGTGGGATTTGCTAATTGGTTATGCTCAGCGATTGGTTACTACCCCATAATAATGTATTTCTCTTCATTGTATGATTTCAAACAGTAAAGGAACGAGCTCAGTAGGAGAAGTCATATAGTACAGCATTTCCTGCTATGTTAATTTAAGAAGAACAAATAAGCAGCTTATTATTTTACCATGTGCAGCATCCAGTTTGAATGTGGTTTATTGGATTACCAAGGAGCTTGAGGTAGAGTTTTGTGAGGTTTTTTGCGATTTTTGACTCGGGTGAGAAAATTGTGTTCAGAGCTCAAACCCAGTGCATTTCCAATGTATTGAACTGTATGATGCTAAATCTACTCTCACAAGAGTTAGACCGGTGTTTTCTTTCTTGTCATAAATGTGAAAGCTGAATTACATTGTCTTGAGGTCTTTAATGGTGTGGGGGGGGTTTAACACCTCTTGTGTTAAAAGCTGATGGTTAGCTAACGGTTACCGCTATTGTTAGCAGTTAACAGTTAGCTGGTCTTTTGGCATCTTGTCTGTCACTTTGTAGAAAAAAAGAAGTGGTGATAAAGTACAAAAGATTCAACTAGATATCTAGATGCTCTAATAGTGATAGTTTTCTTTCATGTTTCAGTAACAGAGTAGTGTTGGCTAGCTCAATAATAACACTTCAGTCTGTTGTTTTCAGTCCAAAGAGACATGCGCTGAGCTTCCCGCGGGAGTCGGCAGGAACTCCTGTGGGACTAAACTGAAAACTATACCGATATCATTGTTTTCTGTTCATCCTTAATGCAATACACACAAAAGGGACATGTTTCAAAGGAAGAATGAGATAATGGTACAGCTGCAACGCCTCAGCTACAGCGATGATGCATTTTCCTCATTTGAACTTGGTGCAGTACAGTTGATCTTCTCTAAACTCTGTTTTCACACTGACCAGCTCCACTGTGCGTGATGAGGATCAATTATATTTTGTGTATGTCGACTACAAGAGTACACACAGAAGTCAGAGTTCAACATATTTCAACTTTGACAGTTCAATTTCCCTCTGCCACACAGACCTCAACACCGAGGTAGGTGCTGTTTCATCAGCACTTTTTACAATCTAGGACAAAATCCTTGTTTTTACACCCAGTGCCAAACATCCGGTGATGCTTTTTGCTCATCTAAGGCAACTTTAGAAGACTTTGTCAGCACAACATGGCAGCTAAAACTTACTTCCTTATTATTTCAAAATAAAAGTATGAAATAATGATAGCTGTAATTTCCTTCACCAGTCAAAATCACACGCTGACAACAACTGAATTGCACTGTGCAGGATGCGTTTCACTTTGCCAACACGTATGCTTTCATTTTTCTATTCCCTTAAACTTCTGGTGTTGAGAGATAAATGTTGAAAGAATTGGGAATCAGGAGTAGATAAAAGAAGACGAGGAGGACAAATGTTGCAAAGGGGAAAAAAAGCAGAGAACCAGAGGAAAGAGAGACTGATTGAGCAAGAACAAAAAGAGATGTAATGCCTGAGAGAGATGGCGACTACAAAAAATGAAGATGAGAGGGTGTTAGATGGACTAAGGAAATTGGAGCTTAATAGACAATTTCAGGTTACATGAATGGAGGAAAGTGGAAGAGGGAGAGAGATGTCGAAAAGAACATAAGGAAAGGGGCGGGGGGATTGAGATGAGAGCATGTGAGAGAAGAAAATCTTCTCCAAAGTCTCTCCTGAGGCCAGAACTCTTTCTCCTCTCTTTCATACAATATAACACCATCCAAGAGGAGAGAACTTCACCACAGGATATTCAGAACATCCACAGTCAGATCAGGTTTAAACTCTAGTTTCCCATACTTTGCTGTTTCTACGGTGACTATGATCACATAATACTCTTATGGAGGATCCCCTGGGAGGAGGCTGTCAATAACCCACTGTATATGTGGTACACAGGATATACGATAGTGCAACTCCAGCTCTATATTTGCCATGTTGGGTATTGGCTATCCATATGTGCTCTTGGGAGAATTCAGTGTTTTTGTATTAAGTTTCTGCACACACCAGCTGATCCCAAAAGGGGGGGACCAAGTGGATTAAAGACCCGAGGAGAAAGAATGCAGGACTGACTGTAAAGGGTTTGCTTTCGCAAGCAGACATAAAACAAGTTGGCCATGTTTTAAGGTGTTGAGACTTTGAAGATTCCTATGTTTAGGGTGAGGTTTATAAAAACTGCTCAAAGCTCTAAATTTTGCTGTGTTGAGCTTTCATTGGGTTTGTATTGCACAAGTAATAATTCATAGCAGTTTCCATATCTGGCTTTTGAAGTTGGGAATTTAGCACAAAAATAACATTTTTATACCCTGATAAAGTTAATGAAATGACTCGCTGTCCAATGTCCACTAGCAAATAAATTGTAGAACCGCTCTGATAATTTTGGAGGAGACGAGGAGGAAAAGCGTGTCCTCTCTGCTTTCTTCTTATTTCTTTTTGCCAGAAAAAGCCCACATTGATACTGACAAATTCACAACCATCAGCCAGACCTTATGGCGGAAATAAACTCTGGTCAGCAGCCACCAAAACAACAAGCTGGTGTCTGCATCAGAGCTGTCCGCTTCTCTGACCTGGAAAAGACAGCTTCCCGGTGTGTGTCGACCAATCAGAGGCAGCGTTTCGGGTGAAAGGGCCAATAGGATGCTGAGCTGGGGGCTGTGAAGGCTGCGGTTGCACTGCCAAAGGGGTCACAGGCGTAAACAAGCACTTGTACACACACACAGACACACAGACACACAGACACACACACACACACACACACACACACACACACACACACACACACACACACACACACACACACACACACACACA
>CAEGAF010144631.1:0-21205 GCA_903067075.1 Micropoecilia bifurca
CACACACTCACACCTAGGGACAATTTAGACAGACCAATTAACCTAACAGTCATGTTTTTGGGCTGTGGGAGGAAACCAGTGGAGACATACTGTAATAAATTCAAATGAATTTGGTTAATCAATAAAACAACAATTCACAGAAAAAATGTAACTCAAGCAGCGTTAAAAACCCTCAGATCCAATTTTTATCCCTAAATAAATGATCAAGTCATTCCAATACAATCCACTGATAAAGACAAATTAAAATGCCATTAAGCATAAAATTCAATGACTTATATTTTTGTCCTGGTTATGTACAGTACAGTCAAATTCAGTCGATAAATCCAATTTGTAAAGAGTTGTCCACTAGACTGCTTTTAGTCATCACTTTTTCAGCAATTATTCCTCTTGAATAAGCATGCGAATGATTGATCACATTGAGGCGTTAACCTTGTGTCAGTCCCTCATCCTGAGGGAATGTGTTGAAAGCAAAAAGGAGATTTCTGTCTTTGAACATGAAGAAAACTCTAGCAGAACCCGGCTCAGTACAGACCTATATCAACTTCGGCTCAGACCATCTGCTGCAAAAAATTGAACCGTCAGAGGACAAAGTAGCGGAAAAAAGTTTGCATTGGCGCCTGATCAGTTAAAGGGCACTGAACCACACATGAACTGTTAAAACTATAGTTCCTCAATATAAATATGTAAACTTTGACTCACCTTGGCAACATGTCCATGCGAAAACTGAACTAAAGCAAGGTTGTTACAGCTGGTAGGTTTTACCTGAGGAACATGCAAATATGGTGATTTCCAATCCTGATTAGGGCTGATGTCAGTGTTGCCATCCTTATTTTATGAGCTGCTGACAACATGTCTCCAAAATTCCAAGCAAAAATTTTCTATTTATTTGCAAAAGATGATAAATAGTCCTTATGAAACAACCATGAGGTTTTCAATGGGGTTCAGTACAGTGGACTCTTTTTTTTTTTTTCCAAAGCTGTATTTGTTACTTAGTGGTGTACTTTGCATATATCAGGAGCATACATCATTAAATACACAGAAAGGTAAGCAATAAAATAAAAATAGGACCTGTACAGTAAGGTCTGATATGCTACGAAAGCAAAACTGTGATGAAAAATAGCAGATGTGGATTTAAATAAAATATCTCAAGATGTAGGAAACCTGTGCAGATAATAGTAAGAATATAAGCATCTTGTTGTATATACTTGTTGTAGTCTAATAGCTGTGAGGTGTAACTTTGTATTTTTGTTTTATCTTAGATCTACTCACTGAAAGAGCTTACCAGTGCTTGCAAAGTGTATGTGAGATATTTTCAAAGAGTGACGTTAATTGGTTTGTGTTTTCCTGTCTCCCACCACCTGCAGAGGCTCAAGGAGCATCCAAGGACAGAGCTGGCTTTCTTGATGATCATATCCAATTGATTCCTCTCAGCTGTTAAATCACTGCGGACACACTTATAGACGGCCGATGCCACCGTGGAGTCAAAGTCTTCAGAAGTGGCCCACTGCACCTCAAAAGACGTCCTCAGCAGGTAGCGTCTGCTCTGACCCTTCCTGTAAAGATAATTAGTGTGATGGCTCCAGTCCAGTTTACTGTCCTCTCACTTTCGTGTCAAATCCCTTTGGCCGTTTGTGACGACAGGTTTGTAAGTGCTCTAGGTTTGAACCTTGCACACAAATGGAATGAATGTTGTTTTCCTTATCATTAAATAAAGGTTGTCAAGTACTGAAATTGGCAGAGGAATGCTTGGTTGATGGACACTTGGACCATCTATTATGTGCCCTGCATAAAGAGCAGCTGTGTACCAAGACAGTTTAAGTCCATGTCACTGACATGACCTTAACTTAGAGTCACAGGGATTTCTATTCACCTTCTGCTTTCACACTCCTGAGAGAGACATTGACTGTTCTGACAGGTGTTGCTTTCATGGAGGATTTTGCCTTGCAAAGAGCTGGAGACTGACAATCTTGCCGACTACTTGCACTCAGGTCTGTGCTGGAGTTGTCAGTCTTCCTCCCAAGAATAAAGACTGTGTGTGGCGAAATAAGCTTCGAAATAAGCTTCACAGGCTGGAGATAGACAGGATCAAGCAAGAGCCGTGGCTTTCTACTCCCTGAGAGGCTGAGTATTTGCTTAATTTCTTTTAGATCCAACCTGCCATGGGATTAAAAGGACAATGTCAGCCTTGCAGACCACGTGGGGAACTCAATTTTCCTCTAAGGATTTTAGCTAAGATTTATTGAAGTACATCTATTAAATTGACATCCTACGTCTTTAGAACAATAGGACACTCCACTTCATCCTTATGTGAGCTTGGCAGAAAGTGAACTAGAGACAATGAGTGGCTTGGGGAGCCAGAATAGGTCATAGGTTTTGAACAGTTTTTAAAATAAGGCTCTCACATAGTGAAACTGAATGCAGTTTCAAATTTTCTCTGGGTCATGTATTGTACATGATTTACCCCTGACAGGAACAGCAGAGCTGGACACGCTTCATTCAGCATGTGTCCTGCTGGTGTCAATGTTTTATGATGCAGAACTCCAAGAAATATGTCCTAAAAGATACAAACAGGGATAAGCAGGCAAAAATAAACTTTCACTTCAGTAATATCTTCATTTTCATGTCACAATGCTCTATCAATAAACTGGATGTATCATAAATGACTAAATGACTGTAACATAAGGTAGATTTGAATGATGATGTTAATTCCATGCATCACACCAACCCTTTTCTTTTCTAGATGGAGGGCAAAGGAACAACACTATTACCCTTTGCTTTCTATGCTTCCTATTTTGTGGGTTATCCTGCAGAAACTTGTGTTAAAAAAATGTGTAAAACACACAGTGTCTGCATACGATGCTTTGCAGACTGTGCACAGCGTCTCAAGAATGCCAGAGATTAAATTTTGGGTAAATTTTTTCATATTGAGTTGTATTTCCATGCAAGCCCAGCATTTTTAATGCCACCCTGAGTCATTGCTCACTGCAGAATTAGAATATAGAAGCACTATATAAAAGAAAAATTATAACTTATATGTTAGTTACTTTCTGAAAAAAGGTTTTCTATTGCTTTAATGGATGTGCAGCCAGTGCGGGGAGTTGGAGAAACCTGATTGCTCCTACACATAAAGGGAAACTTTGTTTTGTGACTCCACAGCATTTCATCCCACCATAGATGATTTTCGGCATTTTGATCGGTAGCATAAAACATTGTCACTGCATGTGGCATCTACAAACTGCAGCATTCACATCCAAACAGCCTGTGACTGCCTGGCTTAGCTGGGGCTCGCAGACAGACTCAGACAAAGTTATGGAGGTGAATCTTTAAGGGCATTAAAATCACAGGACATATGCTATGCAACAAGCATTAAGCATATCTTGTATAATGAAGCCTCTTTTGTAAAAACAAGTTGGTACATTGATGTCAGTGTGTTCATGTCCAAAGGAAGTGTATAAAATTGACAAAATAGAAGCTTCATTTTACAGCTGATTGTTTAAACCGCTTCTCCTTGTGACAACCAATGCCGAGGGATAGGGGCGGTCGCTGGTGTAGGCGTAGAGCTAAATTAGATTTGGCTTTGATTTGTCCTGTAAGCACTAAAGTAATTTCTGCTTCAACAATTTACCAACAGCCAATAATGTTCATCAAAGCTTTTTCCATCATCGATGTATTTGTCCAGTCAGTGTGATTCTGGGTTAGCAATTCCTAGATTTTAATCTGTGTGAACCCAACCCACTGTCTTACCTGGTGCAACCAGCATGTTAATACCCAAACACCAAGAGGGTCCCATATTATAGCCTCCCTAAAGGGACATTAGGTACAGACTTCACTACTAAGAGCTGAGAATGAGGAGAGATGCAGTTGTGAAATTCAAAGCTGTACTTGCTGTACTTGGTTATTGTTATAGTGTGATTGGAGGACAGGACCAGGTCACAGATTCAATCAGCCATGCCGATAGATGGGATGAAGAAGCAGTGGAGACAAGGCGAGGAGCAAGGGCCGGCACCAATAGTGGACAAAGACCTGCAAATGTTAATTTCTCTACAGAGAGATTTAAGGTCAAAGATCAAGCTGCCCATGCAGGAAAGAGAAGATAGAAACATCCTGTGAATTGTTTTACAGGATCTTTTTAGACATTGCCATAAAAGCTTTAGCAGTGTTTGAAAGTGAGTTGAATTCTTAGAATTTGCTCTTCTGCCCTTTTTGTTAGTCATTTCTGCAAAATTTAGGCACTAACTAAAATAATAATTTTTGTCCACCTTTGAAGATCAGTGGGTCACATATTGACTGAAAAAGACAGTTGTATCTACAGACATACAGTACACATTTGCCTTGTCTGCAGATATAATAGGTTAAGGCTTTGTATTCAAAGCAATGTCCATTCAAAACCACATTCAAGACATCAAATTGTTTGACATCATAAGGACGAGTCAAGGATGATGACAGACAGATGAAGCAATTAGCTTCTGTCACATAACAATAAGGTAATTTTTAAACTGTGGTTGTTAACCTTTCAAAGTCTGACAGACGTTTCAAACCAACTCACTTCTTTTGCTGAAAGGAAAATTAAATAAGAACACAAAAAGTCCACAGCGAATCTAATATCACTCATCTGAATATGACTTTATGTTTTCTAAAGGCAGCATGTCCACCTAACAGTCACAAACATAGTTTCCTACACAACTGGGATGTGGTGCCATCTTAATGCAATGTAAAAATATTTTTTGTTTTTGTTTTGTCCAAAGCTTATCAATTCATTTACCTTTTAAAGTTAACCAAATATAGACACAAGCAGAATTTCATGTTCAAAATTCTGCTTGCTGATGTTGGTTTTTAAACAATTCCCCATACAATCAAAAGAAAATCTGTTTAAATGAAAGCATAAAAAGCTCCAATAATCTGGTTGCAAACACTAACAAATTGCTTGAAAGCCTTTTGATTTTTCAGGCCTCTTTTGAAGGAATTGAGCGACGTATTTATTCTTCACTTCTCAGCATTTATTCTGCATTTCATTATAAATTCTTCTTTCAACCCTGACTGATAACATTATACTTAGAGATCAACCTCTGTGTGAAAACTATGGTTTTAAGAAGAAAAGTGACTTTGCACTGGAACAAAATGTGAAAACAGAAGAGAAACTGTTGCACCAGACTACTAAGATCATTATCTCCTTAAAGGATACCTGTGACACCAAGCCGTTTTATTGCTTTTGGCTTGCTGTGTTTGCAATGTAATGCTCGGCATGTAATCAGTTAAAACCAAATGGAACCCAAATGTTAGGTTAGACACAGTTGGTGTCATACCTGAAAATCAAACGGTAAAGTATCTCATTTGAGGATTCCATGAACAGCGTGATTTCTCACATCTCCGTTTTTTCCAGTCATTGCAGTGAAGTAATACTCTCATGCTGAGACTGAACAGTTTTTCACTCATAAGTGCAGGCACAGTTTCTTCTCGTATTGAGGCTTACATTCTCTGTTAAATCGTTAAAGTCATTGCTCCTTGCACACACACTTTTTGCCATCTATTGCCAGCTCATTTAGCTCTGTGAAGCATACATACTTCACAGATGCATCTGTCGCCATCAAGTCCACCATATGCAGCTCTCAGTCATTGTAGGGCTAGTTAGACTTCAGGGGAGACAGCTGAGGAGCTGACTGTTGTGGGCAGTGGTGTGTAAAATGCTCCTCAGTATTCATTTTGACAAGCTGCTGGTCACAATGGAAACAGGGAAGAAAGACTTAAATTCCCCAGAATGATACAAAAACAGGTTCTTTCCCAAGTAAAAATATATGTGATCATTTATAAATGTTTCATTTTTTGTTTGCTTGTTTGTATGTTTGCTTTAATAAGAAACACAAAGAGGCATGACTTCTTCAGCTAGAAAAAAAGGTCTTAACTTGATAAAAAAAGAAAAAGCTTAAGAAATATTGGTGATAAAAAAAACACATTTAAAAAGCAGATACAATTACAATTCTACTGGCTTTACAAAATAATTTTCTTGAATTTTGACTCATTCCTCCTGATATTAACAGCTGTTACTGAGTCTCACCGTTCTCAGTTCTGCTCACAAACTGTCTGTGGAAGTGACATCAGGGCTTTGTGATGGCCACTCCTAAGTTTTGAGTATTTAACTAATTTCATGGTACACATGGGTTCATCCTCCAAAAGCTTCTTTCCTTATGATGCCATCAGTTTTTTTGAAGTACACTAGTTCCTCCTGTAGCAAAATACCCACACAAAGCAATCATGTCCCATTCTTCTTTTCAGATTTGCATAATTTCCTCTAAAACATAAAAATTGTCCTCATGACAAACCAGATATTTGAAAACTACAGTAGATAGACAGAATATTTTACCAGGGATGGTAAAAAGCTGAAAATGCACAAATACTTGACACTAAAAATTCTCATGCTTTCCTATTTTAATAGCTCAGTAAGTAAATATACCTCAACATGCTCAAGAGCAGAAAAAGTCAGAAACTAGCATCCATGCACTTCTTTACTTTTGTTCCTTATCACTAAAGTAAAATGAATATCACTCCAGGGTTGGTTGCTTTACCAATAGCATTTCAAAGAGCATTATGTCAAACTGTCATTAGGTCACTGAGTAATATTAACTATATGTTACATTTAAAAATTAATGTCGGTTATTTCTCGCTGAAGCATAATGTCTCTATGATCTGATTTAAAGTGATGGATTCATGTATTGGCCAGCAAATTTCATAGCACAACCAAGTTAATATGCTATCATACAGCTTTTTCTTCAATTGGTAAAGAAAAAGTTGTATACTGTTTATCAAAAATGACTTAAAAGAGACTTGACGTTGCAATTTAACGACTTAAAATTGGGCGTCTGTCTCTTTAAGAAGCTCTTGCTCTGTCTGACACTGCACCTTCAGGATTGTCATAACAACATTGTCTCTTTGTTAAGCCATTGACAGAAGTCACTACCACTGAGAGGTAGTTGGTAAACGAGCTCAGCAGGTGCACCGTATCACCAGGTGTTTGCTAATTGCTGAAGGAGCTGAGTCACACAGAGGGGGGACTGTGAGGCAGACGCTTGGCTTGGAGGCTGCAGCTTCAAGCAGAAACTGCGTGGAAAAGGCGGCGCTTGATGAGATCAAGTGTTTATCCACCTCCAACATCCGTCAAAGAATCAAAGCAACACTCCTGGTATGGTTTTGATGAGGGAATATCATTATTACATGATGCAAAGCTCAAAAAGTTGATTTTACATAACAGCTTTTTCCTGAACCTGAACTAAACCTATGACCTGATCATATAAACAAAAAAGGAACTCAACTGTTCAGGTTTTTTACTCTTTAATGTGAATATGCTTTCAAAGGGGGTAAAAAAAACCTATTGCTCAAACCCAGATGAAAGTTTTACTACTGGAAAGTACAGCATGTTTTAATCTCTGAGCTCAGACCATTTTGGTAATTGAGAATAAAAAGAAATGGAAATGTATGCCTACAAGACACAAGAATTGTCAAGAAGAGTTAGAGTTGTAATAACTTTCTGAATTTTTTAACATATTTTATTTTAGCTGTTAGCGGGGCATCTGTTAAGAGAAAAAAGAAGGAGTTCACTTTGTCATGACGGGGTGAAACATGGGGCAGCAGTGATGTTTTCCACCAGGAGAGAAAATTAAACTCCCGTTTGTCAATATTAAAGGCTCATCTAAAGGTTTTGGAACAATTGGCACAGCAGACTGTAAAATTTCCTCATGACATTTAGGAGAAAATAAGGTTAGAGTCTTCCCATTGTCTTTCCTCAGCTGTGGATTTGCCATTGCAATCACATTAAGTGTCAGTCTGCTGAATGCTTCTGTGTTTATAGGCTCATGATCTCGGGAGAAAAATAAATAAATGCCAGCTGTTGGGAACATGTTGCTCATTTGAAAGGCACAATACTACATTATTTATTTAGCTTTTTTTTATATAGATATTTCCAATCTCTTCAGAGAAAGGCTTATTAAAATGTGCCCATCAAAATTAGGACCAGAAAACAGAATGAATAGCCTCTGGACAGGCACCCTGACATCACACAGGGCAAGACAACCTGCAGAGTCTCTGGGCATGCTAGAGGCAATCTGAGTCTGTGCTTGCAGGCAAAGAAATGTTTTCAACAGAAAGCTAAAACCAGCATACTAATCCACACACATTCACCTGGTGCATTTTGATTTTAGCAATCTTTTAGGTCAGGACTTTTGAAAGTGGGGGAGCTCTTTTTGTGGAAAAAAATAAATAAACCAGGAAAAAAGTAACTCAACATTTAGCCAACTTCACCAAGCTTGTCCCAGAGACCAAATTGATCATGTTTTAGTATTTAAAGCTATAATGAGTAATGAGGCAGGATCTGGCTAGCAAAATAAGAAGAAGGCAGAATAACCATGACTATTTAAAGTTTAGGTTTTCATGGACTGGATCTGAAGATGCTCCACTAACACACTGTGATCTGAAAAGCCACTGGAGTTTATTTGTTTTTTAATGGAAGTAAAAATGCACCTTGTTTTTGGTTATATATTTATTTTTTAATCACAAATAATGACCTGGAAAATGTTCAGTTCATCACAATAAACATCCCTAAATAAAATTCAATACAAAAGATAGACTTCTGAAGTAGCTTAATTAGAAAATAAGTGTATACAGTTTTAATGTCAGTATACTTACATCTGTTCTCTGAAGGCCTGATTGTTTGAGAATATTGATTAGCATGAAGACCAGGGGCAACATCTGAGCTCCAGTGCTCAGGTGACAGAATCTTTCAACATGATTACAATTAGTAGTTCACTTTAAAAACATGGCATTTATGAAAGAGTGGCAAGAAGAAGCGAGTTGTTAAAAGAAAGGTGTAAGACGTCTGATTTGAGGGTTGCCATGAACACTGCAGGAGACACAGGAAACACTTGGAAGACAAATAAACCGTTTGGCCTTGTGTAAACCCACAACCCAGCACCAGCAGTAACAGTAAAACAGGCAGGACTTGACTGCTGATAAGGACAATAAATCAAATAATAACAAAAATGACAGAAGGACTTTAATTTATGGGGAACTGAACTTTTCCAGATTGTGAAGATACATCTTAGACATTAAATTAAACTTAGATCACTACTTCACCGCCAAACTTCAAGTAACAATCATGCTTTTGATGGCAGGAAATATCTCTCCAGAAAATGAACTGTGTGGAATGTATTATCTAGAGAAAAGATTGTGTTACACCAGTGGAGGGTCACGTGCATTACAAGATGGTAACCCATGAAAAGGCTCTGGTCATCTCTGTGCAGAAAGCCCCTAACATCACCATTCCCCCTGAGAGGCGGTTGGCAGGCTAAAGCAGCAGAATGAGGGCATTGTGTCCTCACTGGTAGAGTACAGTAAATGTGATTAGATCATACATGGAAGTGTAGCTGTTAACACCTGCTCTGGATCATAACTATTTCTGGCCTATACACCTCTGGAAAAGGTTAAGAGACCACTTAACATGATCAGTTTCACTGTTTTTACCTTTCACAGGTCTATGTTTGAGTAAAATGAACATTGTTCTTTTATTCTATTAGCTGTTGACAACATGTCTCTGAAATTTCAAGCAACAATGTAGTATTTGCAGAAAATGAGAAATGGTCAAAATAACAAAGATGCAGTTCTTTAAGATCTCAAATAATACAAAGAAAACACATTTTTATTCATTCAGAAAAAGTAATACTAATGTTTTAACTCTGGGAAAGTTCAGAAATCAATATTTGATGGAATAATTATGAGCATTTGAATAGGGTTCAGTGCAGTGGGCTGGTCATTTTTTTCCAGAGCTGTATATACATATATAAATGGTAACAAAAAATGAATTCAGTACACAGCATCATCACAAGTTTAAGTTCATATTTCTTAAATGTAGAAACATTTGAGACATTTGCCAACCTTCCCACCTGTTAATATCCCAGAAAAATGTAACCTAATGGTCATAAACAACTCATAAAGGTGGCAGAAAACACATCTCAGGCTCTACGGGCCTTTTCTAGCATTTCAAAGTTTGAAGTTGAAGACAGAACCTTTGGAAGAAAACTACTCAGATGAGGCTGGTTTGAAAAGATTGGAAAGAAGAAATACTTTTCTCTCTGTTAAGATTATGGGAGCACAGAAGATTTCTAGGACAAACTTCTTAACACAGATTAGTAGATATTTCTAGTCATTATGTATAAGATCCTGTTTGCCAACATCTGACTTGAGTTTATTCATTAAAAATAATTGTATCTCTTATTTTCAGACATGGTCTATTTTACTAATTTTTAGATTGACTTTGAACTTGGTTGTGCAAAATAATATGGTTAATCCCAATTAATTTTTCATTTAACTAAACAATGTTGTATTTTACGACAAACCTGAAGTGAGAGCAGCTCAGGCTGATGTTGTTTAGCTGTGTTTAATTCAGGGATTTTTCCTCTAAGGTGAGGTTGGAGGCTGATGTGTTTGTTTGTTTGTGGAGGTGTGTGAGTGTGTTGTGTGTGTGTGTGTATGTATGAGGGCATCAGAGATCCAATTCAGCTGTTGTGCTTATGCATAAGGTTTTGTCGTTCTTGTGGGGATCAAACACCAGTAACTTTTGCCTCTTATCTTGCTTTAACCTTGAGAGCTTTGCTTTAAGCATAAAAAAGTCATGTCTCAAACTATCAAACCAGCAAAACTAATAGATCAGAGTAAAGTATTTTGTCCTCTGTTTATGGGCAGGAAATGATACAGAGATGAACTAAAAAAAAAGAAAACTGCACAATGTCTTTCAAACGCCCAACATTTCTCTCAGACCATCGCACAGATACCTATTATGACAGTGTTTTCTTTAGAGTCTGCATGACTGAAGACTTTGTTTTTTTTTTATTATTATTTTGTTCTACCTATTACAGCTTCGTCTTTGGTCAGGTTATACAACATAATTGTGCTTTGTCTTTAAGAAAAACACAAAAGTTGAATTTTGCAGGCTTGACGCAAAAGCTTCCTGCAGTGCTTCACATGCAGTCATACATCAGAAAATGCCAACCGTAAAAGTATTTCTAAAATACACCGTTTATTCAGAAAACCATCAACTGGAGTCTTAAATTCTTATGAATGTGATTCAAAGCAATCATAAGTGATCATAAAGCTGTGAAGAGTTTCAGATCATTGCGTTCTAATTAACATGCCACAATGTTGACCGTTCTTAACTGCTGCAGACTTCCCACTAGTGCAGCTCGTTGCCATTAAATTTATGGTGATGTATGCACCAAGCAGCCTAATGCAGTTACAGTAGCAGTCTTGTTTAATGGATCTTCCTTCATATGCTTGCCAAACAAAATGCATGAGCCATGTAAAAAGGGAAAATAATGGGAGTGGTGCATATTTGATCTGACAAGCACTTTGAGCAAGACCAGGACTCGTAGAGTTATTAATCACAGATCACTATTCCACAAGCAAGCAATTTTGTATGGTTGTTTTGGGCACTGTACTATTCATCCTTCTGAAAAGCAATTTATTGGAATAGGTTCATTCTGCAGAGGTGGATTGGAAGGAGGGAAAATCAGACGCCAAGATTCAGTTAGTCACAGCACATATTTATTGCATTGTAGTCAAAATTGCGAATATGTCAGATGTACAAAGAAACTTGTTTGAAAATGTGCACAGGAGATCGGAAAGTGAGTTTTAAAAAATCTGAGTTGGTTTTACTGCTATTTTTACTGATAAAATTACTAGACAAAATTTTTGTTCCATCTCTAGGACCCTTACATGTCGTATTTGTGCTCCACTTAGGTGCCTTGGATACAATAAATATTTAAACCTAACCCGTTGACCATGGCTTTCAGCTGGACAAATGTTCTTGGTAGAAAATCGAAATAATTTTTTATTTGAGTTCCTGAAAAAGTCACTGATCATTTTCTACTTTTTGTACTTTAAATCCTTTTGAATAGAACCTTTCCAACTATGATATGAAACCATCTGCAGCTGAAAATCTCATATCGACTCTTCTTTAATTTGTAATCGACAAGGGGATATTTTGTTCAAGCATTGACAATCGAATATTTTAAAACTATTTGAGTTGCTGAAGCAGTTGTGACCATGTGGCCCTAATAAATCGTATCTACCAGGTGAATGCTGGATGGAGTTATTTGAGATGACATATTTCATTACTCACCCTGCAAGAAGAGAAGCAACATTTTCACTCTTCCTGTTATGTCCATCCATTTCTGGGTGAGATTGTATCAGTTTATCCCCGTGTTGAGCAGCTGGTGGACCCTATATAGAGATCAACCCTGAACTCAACAGTTTGACAGGTAAACATGCTCAACTTGAGCACCGAATGCTTTTCTTGCATGTTGTATAAAGCATCGAACAGTAATGAGACTAAATATAGTTTACAAATCAAGTCTGATTTGATAGAAACAATGGTGAAAAGCATTGTGATGAAAATGTTGCAGCACATACAGTGTAGCTTCAGATTCATGACAGTGTTTTTGACTTTGTTGCTTCTTTTCAGGTACCAGAACAATGTTTGTGACTTCATTTCTTCAAAGAGAGCTACGCTGTAAACCCGCCTACTGAAGGCCATAAAAACCGACTCCAGGGAGTTAATCTTTCATCTTTTAAATTATGCATCACTTGGATGAGCACGTTCTCACTTCTAGTAAATACTTTAAAAGGAAAAAAAAAAGAGTGGTGTATGCAGTCAGAATCGTCGCCTGAAATCCTCATGGGATCCTGTACTGAAAATCACTGTGGATTCTGTGCTACCTGTCATGGCTTTAACCGCTTAATGATGACACAAATATCAACATTTTTGCCTAGCGGACAGGTGGATCAAATAAAGTGCCAGATTAAATGAAATGACACACAAAAACAGGAAGGCACTAAGAGAAAGCTTTGCTTCCACAGCTAATTAATTATTATTCAATTCAGTTCATTTAAATCAATTAGAAAGATATTCATTACCACACAATGCAAGTTTAAAAATTGTACCAAAGCATACAATCTATCCCATTTGGTAAGAAAACATTTAACTTTACTACAACTTTGGAGATCGCCATTTTGCATCTGCCTATGAAAAACATGGAACCAACAGATGGTGACAAAAATTTTAAAAAGGAATAAAAAGTCATAGAATGAAAAACAATTAACCAGGATGATCTAATCCATTTAGGAGTTGCAGTACCGCTGATATTTTAGTACAAAAATACAACTTCAAGAAAAGAAACCAAAAAGGGAAACTGCAGAAAAGCGTTGCGTCTTTCCACTGACATGGAAACCGGTCGATGTGGAATAAATTGCGGATCACCGATTCTGTTGCCGCTCGACTGGCCTTTCTGTGTAGAGCAGAATTTGAACAAGACAGATGCTTCCAGGTGGAAGCCGACCACAGAGCAGGAGTTTTTCTGGAGTACTGCTGCTGTCCAAGACCTTTATCTGTGGCAGGCTGCATATCTGGTGCATCAACCTAACCTTCTCACAATGACCTTCAAATGCTGAATTGAAAAAAAATCTGAATTTCTCTCATTTCTGGACAACTACTTTGTTCAACATCATTTGAGGATGCAGTATTCTGTCTTAGTAACAGATTATTCATGTGTCCAGTTTCCAGGTGAAGAGAGCTACTACTACAGTTTAACTGTCATGTTATACACACAAAAATCAAAAATATGAAATGCATAATT
The DNA here is from genome assembly GCA_903067075.1 of Micropoecilia bifurca. Classification (NCBI taxonomy): domain Eukaryota; kingdom Metazoa; phylum Chordata; class Actinopteri; order Cyprinodontiformes; family Poeciliidae; genus Micropoecilia; species Micropoecilia bifurca. The sequence goes on from CAEGAF010144631.1 coordinate 13,674, forward strand.
AGGCATGCACCGATTTATTGGTAAATTATCCACTTGGATTTAAAACAAAATTTCTACAATTATAATATTCACACCAAAGATGATTGAATACAAACATACAAACTGTTCTTTTACCCATGCAATTTTTTTGTTTTGGCTCAATTTTTTTTTTCCTGTTTCAGCAGATTTTCTGTTAAATCTGCTGCCTAGAAAGAGTCTATTTAACAGGAGAGTATTATGTCAACATTCTCAGCTACTTAAATAATCTGATCAAGGTCATTTTTCAATTTAATTTTAAAAAGTGTCCTTCACCAGCTCTAGTGTAACTGTAAATCACTGTACTACAAAGATACTCATAGCAGGAAACTGGTAATAGGACAAATGTATATCTTTTTAAAAAGTATGTAAATATGTTAATATTTTTTACCTTAAATTAGAAGTTCAGAGAATGTAGAAAAAATGCAATGCTAAAAAATTGGATAATTGTGAACTTCCTGGTACATATTTGTATGACAGATTTAAATTATTCAATTATAAACCCACAATAAAAATCCATCCTTTTGTCATAATTAAATTCTACAAAGTATACAATAGTCATTCAGTTCCACAAAGACATTTGTCGAGTGTGACCACCAAAACAACACGCTCTCTCTGCCCACATCCCAGATTGTCCTTCATGCACATGGATGTCGGTGGTAATTCATTCTCTACCCTTTTAGTTCTGCTGCTCTCTCCTCACCAAGTTGAGGTTCTGATTGACAGAGACGAGATCAGAGTCCAGACCCAACCTCTGTTTTGCACTTCTCCCCTACTGTCTTTATGGATGCAGTGACGGACATTAATAATATGTTATTAACCCCCCTAACCTCCCTCTCTCGCATCTCGTCATCTTGTGAATCATCTTCTAAATAAGCACTTGTAAGAATCCCTGTCCTGTTCTCAACTTCTCCAGCAGCATCGCCTCTCATCCTGCAGAGCTGACATATCGCGTCTCAATTCATATCTCACTCCTACAAATGTACTTTGACTTCTTTATTTCTTTTTTTTTTACTTAAACACAAATAATGGGTTGCAGTCGAGACGCCCCTCAGATTCTGAATCCAGATGGCCACATTTTTATAGAAAATGGATGCTAGTTTCTTAGGTCCGGCTTCAATTGAGCTATTAGCTTCTTTTTAAACACACAGCCTTGAAAATATCTACAAGAATCCACATAATATCCATCCATCCATTTTCTTTACACCCTTGTCCCTTAATGGGGTCGGGATCCACATGATATCACTCTTTAAAAAAAATAAATAATAAGCTTACATATATATTTTAAAAAGGTTAAGAAATAAACATTAAGACTCCTGTTATAAGAAAAAGCATTAGTATGAAAAATAAGTAAAATAATATTCCACTCCTTGGCTTTCACCGCAGCCTCTGGATTTGAATGTTTTCCAATGGCTAACTCACCCACTCACTCATTTAGAAATGTAATAAATATTGTTCATTTTCTGTAATTAAATTGGGAAATATGCATGAAAGCTCTCTGTTTTTTTATTTATGTATTTTAAACACCTACTGACTGACTATTCAAACTCAGACAAAAAGTTTATTTTCATTCAACGTAAAACCAGTTAAATAATAATGCTCTTTGTTTACTTTGTGTTGGTAGCTTTTTATTAAGATTACTGCATAAACTTTTTTCACATTTTTACCACAAACTGCAAGCACAGTAGTAGGATTCTAAAAATGAAGGAAGTATTTTTTGTTGCTCTGTAAAAGCTCTGCATATCCAGCAACTGAAATTTGCTTTCATTTCTATCTAAAAAATAGCTCAGCGAGTCAGATTGTATGGAGAGAACCTATTCTATTGTAGATGGTTGTTGGTTTATGGATGGGGAACCTCTCAAGTTTTTTGCAGCTTGCAACATGTTTTCCTCCAGGATCGTCCCGTACCTATAACCATTCATTTTGCCATCAACTTCAACCAATTTTCTTCTCTTCACCATTCCTCATGGTGGTGTTGGTGCTTTTAGGATGATAGTTTCCACTACATGTACTGTTTTGCTTTCCATTTTTCCCACCCATCATCAAACCAGAGCACATTTTTCTACATGTTTGCTTTGTCCCCTCCAGGGCCTGTGGCAAGCTGCTGATGGGAATTCTTATGGTTTTATTTTAGGATATCAACAATCCTGACACTTGCACAGCATTGCAATATATAGCAGTAGGAATTTCATAGACCTCTTGTCGTCTTCTCTGGTTAACAGTTTCCTTCCCAACTAGCCGTTTACATGGATTTTTTTAAATAGTTTTGCTGCTCTGTCCTACTATTTTCCTCCTCTGAAGATGAACTAAACAAAGTTTAATAGATTTTTAACGTTTTGACTATTATTTCTCCAAAAATTTAAACCCCAATGTGTCTGGTGTGTCCCTCAGTCTTCATGACTTGTGCATTTATGTTCACTAATGTAATAGAAAATTCCATTTTTGGTCTTATTTCATTCTTGAAGGGACTGATGGTACTTTTTACCATTTATTTACTGATTATATCATCTGTATTTTGTATTTCTGCAAGATGTGTTTTTCCATTAAATAGGTTTGCAGATGATGTTTAGATGTTTCCGCAGCAGAAAAGACCTGAAGACATCTTGGGTAAAATGCTTGATCTGATAATTGTCTTAAAGGACTGATGTGTGGAATGTAGTTTGTACCCTGTTTGACCTGAACCCATGAATTGACAAAGAAGTGTTAGAAGTTCCTCCTGAAATCCTTATCAGCTCTTCATCCTGCCATAAAATCCTCTATCCAAGAGGTGAAAGATGGTTCATGAGGACGGGGTCAGGGTGTCTCTGTGGCCATCTGACAGTAAAGATAATATCAGACTTTGGAGGATCTTTGTCTTTCTGTGACTATATAACGATGTGATGTGTGTTGCTCAGGGCTCTTCTACTGACTGCGCTCAGTGAGAAGGGTCTTCGAACGCGTTTATCTTCGAATAAAGAAACTTAAAGACAAAGGTTAATCTTTCTCTTATTATTGAAACAGATTCTCATTCCTTGATAATGAAATTTCCATAACACTAACAAACCTTCAGTCAACAAAACATCTCAGAATACTGGCATTTAGACCCAAATGAAATTATACACAGGTGGTATCTATTTGGTAGATACATCATTTCTGATGGCAAGTTGTTGGATATTAATCAATACAAATTGGTACAGCTGAGAAGCTTGAAGATTATTGAACTGAATTACCCTGATCAGTTTTGACCCCAAAAGGAAGAAAAGAATCTGAAAATCCTAGGAATGTACCAAAACTGCTCTATAATTCAGTCAAGTTAAGCTATTACCAAATGACACACAAGAGTCATCTTTACTTTAAAAAAGAATATAATAAGTATGTTAAAACAACAACTGGAGACTAACATCATGTTTTGACTAGTCTACAGAATAGCCATCCTTAGCTGGATCATAACAGGCACACATAATGCTGCTGGTCGATATTTTTTATTTTTTATTTTCTACCTCATGGCTCCTCTCATCAATTGGCACCAGGGGAAATCTCTAGCTGGCCCATATTAACAAAAACCTGTTCTTCAGAAGTGTGGCCTTGCAGCTGCTGACTCATAAAAATAACATAAAGGCTGTGCTGACATCAGCAGAACATAATTCTATTAGAGCACCCATTTGTTGCTGGGTTTCACTGTGGCTTCATTCAGCTGTCTAAATGACCCTTCATTTATTTTACTGCCCTGCTGGGAAAGAGGGCAGCACCTAAGCACTCAGGATGACACTCCAGAAGCCAAGCCATCAAAGCTCAAGTGACAGATTGAGTTGGTGCATTTTTCCCTCCGCCTCCTCGCTTGCTTTTTCCTTCAGTCTGCTGCTAATGGATCAAATGTCCTTTCATTCTGTGGCTGCAAATGGATGTTTCTTCTGCAGTTATCAGACTAGATTAAGAAATGTTTCACCATTCTTTTGCATCTTCTGGCGTAAAACCTGCAGAATGTGTCAAAAGATATTTTATTCCATGTTGAAAGCGGTCTATGAAAAACGGATGACCAAAGATGCCTGTCTGAAGAGAAGAGTTGGTAACCACTAGGTTATTTTACTGTCTTTTGCATCTATTTTGTTCCACAAACTGATTTGGAAAGTTCTCTCACAACAAACCTGTTTCCTTGACCTACATTCTTTCTCTAAAAGATGCTCAATGGTTTCATTTATTTCTTTCCTTGCCTCGTCTTTTCCCCTGGTGTTTCTGAGTCATGAGCGCTAACAGGTGGCTCCTGTCAGGAAGTGGGTTGGTTCCTACATTAAGTACCCCTTCATTCTGCTGAGTCTCCGAGTGCAAAATACTCCCTTCCGTTACATATCGCTCCCATGAAACACATGGTTGCTTGCTGGGTTTCTAAAACAAGCTGAACTGGAATAGCCTTCCAAGTTGCTCACCATTTCTGTGCTGGTTTTGTTCAAAGCCAAACTTAAGACACTTATTTCAAACTTTGAATACTTTTACATATTCTTTGTTTTCTTTCAGTATGGTTGTGTTTTCCAGCTTCTTTTATTTGGAATGTTCTTTAAAAATAATTGTGAAAAATAAAAACATTTCTATTTTGTCACATGTTGGCAGCTTGTTCTCATTTTAAGTACTGAGTGATTTAAAGGTGTGCAAAAATTGAACATACAAATAACTCGTCTACATTATCACGATGAACAATATGATCATGAGATTCACCTCCTTCATTGAATTGTGTATGCTCAAATTACATAAACCTTAATTTATTGTACATCTCTAACCAATCAAACTAAAAGAAACAAAATTAATTTTCTGCATTTGTTGATCTTAAAAATATGTTTCTATCCTAATTTTACATCATGTTTATACTGGTGTGACAAACTCAAGCCTCATTTTTTTCTTTTTTTAAGGACATTATGGGCTAGTCACAGGCAGGAAATTGGCTTAAAGATACACACAGTTTTTGTTGTATCCTGCTGGGATCAGCTCATTTTCAGGGATACAAAAGCTGTTATGCTTTCATAAGTAGCCCCAGAGGAAAACGGAGCCTTGGTTCTCTGAAGGATGCTGCTTCTAAAGTAAATAGGAAAGTGTCTGTGTTACTCGTCTCCATATCTTTATATGAGTGTTTTCCTTTTTTGACTTGCACATATCTCAGCAAAGACATGACATTTAAAAACGGTCACAAAAATCTAACATAAACAGGCAATATGTGGTAATGTTAGCTTTTATTGATTTTTACTCAATAAGTTAATTTTGTTAGTCTGGATCCTCCACCGTAACGCAAACCTGTAAACCTGTTGAACTGATGATGAGCATTTCTGAAATATAACATGACGCACATTTTGGTAGTTTAGGTGGGCAACCAGTACATCTAATACTAAGGTGGGATGTTTAATCCTTTTTTGAACATTAATACTCAAAAATTTCTATTCTTCATCCATCTTGACCGAACCATGTTATGCAAATGCAGGTTTATTAAAATATGAATCTGCCTCACTTGACGCTCACCAGAACATTTAATGCATTAACACCTCATAGTGACGAACATAAATAGGGTGAAAAACGAATGCATTCACACTTGAGATCTCACAGTGTGTTGAATAAATGCAGCATAATTTTAGGTACCGTCATGAAGCAAACATTATTGAAGCATCCAAGCATAAGCAGAACACCGAGCGAAGGTTTCTACCAATGTGCTATTGGACCACTGAACATCGGATCACTGATTCTTAATCATAACACTATATCCAGTCCTTCACTACATGTGAACTTACTTTGCACAGCATTTATTTCTATAAACAGTGATGATAACTAAAATTTTCCACCTTACAGATTTGTTCTGTTTCTGTTCTTTTGTCAGTGTCAAGGTAACTCAGAGTTCAGCCTTAAACTGTTTGACATTATTTAGTATTCTTAAATATTGCAACATTTTTCTAGATCGTAGTGAAGATCAGATGAAGTTTAGAGACATATGGATCATTGTATAAATGGGTATAATCTTGGAATTCCTTCATTTTCTGCTTTATTCAAACACATTACCTCATTCATAGGAGGTCTGTTATAGTGATTAAAACAGAATCTAAATCCATCAAAACTGCAATCGTCAGATTAAACCCCAAACAAATCAGTATTTTCCAGGAAAACCTTGATGTTTGCATCCTTACTTGTTGCCATTGGTTAGGCAGTTCTATGGAACAATGGAGGTTCGTGTTATTTTTGCGCCATTTTGAAACATGTTGTTGCAATTAATTTTAATAATATTTTACCACCAAAACAAGTCACTGATACTAAACTGGTTTAATCTATAACAGAACAATTTTTGTCAAATCTACGACAGGTTCTTTATAACTAACCAACTCAGATGGGCCTGAAAGATGTGAACGATGATCTCAGTGCTCCATCACGGGGCATAAAACACATTTTTTAAGGGTCACAAATGCTTTAGTGTTGCTTTATAATCACCAAAGCAATTACATACCTCACCAAGCAGTCCTAATGTCATTGCTTTCCCTTATTAACACAAGGAACTAGAAGATACCTTTTGTTTACCAAACCACGTGCAGACGTTGAAAATGCCAAATGTTCCAGGCTGGCTGTCTGCAGCCCATGTGGAAGTGATGGCTGGAAAGGTCATTAAAACGCAGCGTACTTTTCAGCAGGTTTCTCTTGCATCAGTAAGTCTGAACATAGCAGTCAATAAGTCAGAATGACAGGCTGGATCATTTGTTCCCTTCTGCGGGTTCCTACCTCTCAGTTGTTTTATCCCCCCTGGGCGTCTCTGTCATGCCCGTCTTCAATCCGGACACTCCACGCAAATATTGATTCCGACCTTCGTTAGCTCGGATGGCACCAGAGAACGGCTGATGCCTCTCAGAAAGCTCTTGACAGGCATTGATGAACAATTTGTGGTCGGGTTGAGCCCTGAGCTGAAAAGAGCACCATTTTATTTTTTTATTTTTTTTTTTTGTAATATGATTGCATGAGATGATAAAAAATAAAGCTTTGGAGGAAGAAACACAGCAGAGGTGATCATTTCTAAACAGATAAGAGCTTCAGAAAGATAAGATGGACAGGTGAGATTTCGCTTTGTTGTCTTATCTGGATTGTCGCTGTGTTATTTTTAGCCTGTCTCACGTAAGGCAGACTTAAACATTTCAACGTCTTTTTTTTTTTTTTTTTTGTTATTATCCTTCTGTTTATTTCAGTTTTCTCTGACTTCTGTGGAGGCAGAAACCAAATGTTAGGCTTCAGAGGAGATTCGGGCAGTAAAGGCTCCTTCTCTTTTGATTGCGCTGACATATCGATCCCATCGGAACCTGGGGGCAGACGTCTGTGTCTGTTCACATCGCCATGTATCCTGGTTCCCATGGCAACCTAACACCATGCGCACCGCTATCTCCAAGCAGACCGCACAGAGCAAGAGGTTTGGTAAAGTGGCGAGGTTTGCTGTACACACACACACACACTCACACACACACACACACACACACACACACACACACACACACACACACACACACACACACACACACACACACACACAC
>CAEGAF010144646.1:0-16289 GCA_903067075.1 Micropoecilia bifurca
TCACGGTCCACCACCCAAAAAATTTAAAATTTTTTTTTTTTTTTACATAAATTTAAATTAACCCCCCCCCCCCCCCCCCCCCCCAAAAAAAAAAAAAAAAATCACACAGTAAATCTTTGCCTTTTTTTATTTTTTATTTATTTATCTGGATGTAGTGGCTTTCCTGTTTTTTCCTCTGCTTCGTGGTGTTGTTGAAAGATGTTTGCGGTTTTGTCTAAATTTGCGTGTTAGAGGAAGCATAAGTACGTGCCTTTCTTGTAATCTCCTTGGTGAGTTTGTTTATTATTGAAAAGCTGAAGCCAGCCAATTGTGTTTGCACTACAAACCAAATTGCTTTTTCTTTTTTTTTCTTTTTTTATTTGTGATGTAGACTATTTAAGCGAGCTTGTTGCGTCACTTTAACCGTACAGTATGCATGAGGGTGAAATTGGTAAAGTCTAGGGCTAGAGCTCTCGTCTGTTGACCTGTAAAACCAGTGCAGCTTAGAGGATCCTTGTGAATATATCTCGGCTTAGTTTCACGTTTAAGTTTTCACGTCCATCTCCTTATATAGCAGTTCATTTTTATTTTATTTTTTTTATTTTTTCACAGTTTCAGCAGTAAAATTAAACAACGAAAAAAAAAAAAAATAAATAAAATAACATATACCATTAATACAGCTTTTACTTTCACATGCCACAGTTAGAGTTACAGAACTTCAGCAAGAAATATTCTTATTTTTCAAAATCCATGGGAATGCATGAGTATACGAGGTCGCCTCAAGACTATTGGTCAAATTAAGTTTTTTTTTGTTGTTCTTTGTTTATATCCAGTAATCTTTTTTCAGTGACATCAGAAAAGACTTATGTGCTTTGTGTCTTACAATTGCACCTTAATCATGTCAGTCCATTGGGGGAAAAACAGCAACAAACGAAAGGAAAAAAAGGCTGGCAGTGTAATATCTCTGATTTTAGCACCTTACTACACAGCATGTTTTCACTTTATGCCAGTTTAGCTATTCTTCCATATGTATGATTTCGAATCTAAACCTAATTTTTCACAATTATAAAAAACATTTTTTTAAGGGATGTGCCAAAGTTTAGAGGCGATCTCTCGAGTTGTTATGCTTGTCATTTTCTTTTCATCCTTTATCAGTTTAAGCAACGGTATGTCAAAAACGTTCCTATAACAGTGTGTGGAATCAATTTATCTCAGCAAACAGTATCATTACTTGCCATTTTACAATAAGCCCTGTATTTCACATATATTTATCAGTGATGTGTATTTGTTATTATAAAGAAAATAGCCGTAAAAGCTTCATTATGTTACATAATATTGTGACTTTTTTCGAAAAACTGTGAAGACTTATCTTGCATATACTTTATAAAGAAGTATTAAGCCTTAATACAAAAGACTAAAAAAAGTGTGGAAGAATAAACTGATTGTTGCTAAGTAAGGATGATTTTTGTAAATGTTACCAGCACTTTTTTTGTAATTTTCACTCTCTGAGGTATTGTACAAGTTCAAGCTGTTTGTGAAGTTTGATTATGAAGGAATAAAAACTAGTACTTTCCTGTACTTCACAGAAAGTCTTGTTGTTGTTTTTTATGTGCTTCACTTCCTACGACTAAACGCCCATAAATTAAATTAGACTTTTCACCTTTTCTCACATTGTACTTACAAATTTAGATGTGTTTTATTGAGCTTTAATGTGACAGATCGAAACACAGCAGCACATAATTGCAACGTGAAAGATGTTCTGTTCTTTCTCACAAGTGGAAATGTAAAAAATTGTGTTACGCTTTTATTTTCGGCCACCAATATAAAATACGCAGTAACCACCTTCCCTCAGTAGTTACTTAATTAGTAAATTAAAGTCAATTTGTGCAATGCGGAGAAGCTTACAGATGGGCTAGTTTGCAAAAACAACATCCAAAGTTGGAAACGGTGCGGCACAACTGCAAACCCACCAGGACACGCAAACCTGACAGGCTGGGCAAGCAGAAAACAGATCCATGGTAAGTCGGGAGGAGCTACAGAGATCTGTGGTTAAGGTAGAAAATCTTTTAATTAGACAACTATTACTCTCACACACTCAACCAATCTGACTCTCACAAAACAGCGTCATGAAAGAAAGCATTTATTGGGACAAATATTAAAAGAGAAACCGTTTTGCCGTTTGCCGCATGCCATGTGGCGGATCGGCAAAGATATAGAAGAAAGTCGTTTGGTCATAAAATCTAACATACAAAACATATGTAGAGCAAATCCACACTTAGTGTCACTGTGGATATAATGTTCTCAACATGAAACACAGTGGTGATGGCGTCATCCTGTGGGGACTCTTGTTCAACATGGAGAGGGATGGATAGAGCTCACATATGATGTTGTGCATTAGAGTGTCAATGTCCAAATTTGAATTCATGTAATGCTGAAACCTCAATCTTCGCTCTACTTGAGAAACTGGTCAGACTGGGAACTCATATTTCACAACCTGAAAGATTGAATATCAATCTGGACACACAGTAAACCTTTTTTTTTTAATCTTATACCTGTACGAATTTGGTGAAAACTACATTATGCTTTACGCTTTAAAATTAAGTACTATTATATGTTGGGCTGTCACATAAAATCCTAACAATATTCATTAAAGGTTATAGTTACAGCAGGATGAAATGATTTTTTTTTTAAAAACATGAATACTTATGCAACACACTGTACGTGTTGAGAATCAAGAACTTTTTAAAGCAAACCTAATATAGGATTTAAATAAACATCCATTTATTCCCCAGATTATAGTGGCCTGGTGGAGGTAGGTGTAGATGCCAATTACAGTTAAACTACAAGCTGGAAAGCATCCCAGAATGCAGGAAACACCCAGGACAAGCTGCCAGCTAGTTACAATCCTATGACTAATAAACGCTCATTCTTCACTTCACACCTACGTTGTACTTCAACCGTACAGACTCGAGTGTTTGGACTGTGGGAGGAGACTGATACAGCTGATGGAGAAGAAGCTTTACACAGAAACAAACCATGGAGTGGGAGTGAGGCTACGCAGCAAGACACGCAGCTGCTGACAGGCCATGAAGGATTCTCTCAAAGAGGACAAAAAAGAAAAAAGAAACATTTCCTGCTCTAAAGCAATCAAGTTAGTGACAGAGCGTGCTGCGTTTGTGACCTAAACAAGAGTAATATTAGCCTTTATCCATTGTCAGACTAAAACCGTACAGATGGTCTTCATAAAAGAAGCAGGACAACCCAGTTAAGCGCTGCCATCTGTAGATGATATTCTGTTTCCTGGTATGTTGATGACAGTCATCAAGCTGAATGTGACCAACACATGATTAACAACTAAAATATGGAATTGCAAACAATAAATCGCAATCTATAAAATCACGTGGGGGGAAAAAATACACACTTTAATGCAGAGTTAACTGAGAGTGTCTGTGTTGTGATATTTAATGTGGACCAGCAGTGTTGGATCTCTGCGCCGCAGCATCACATAGGCCCCTCAGCAGCCTGGGATTCAGCTCTGTGACAGCTGCAGGGCCTTTTCCCCTGATGAACACAGAAAACCGATCGGGCTATAAACAGTGAGCGAGTTAGAGATGCACCACAGGGCTGAACCGCCGAGAACGTTGTGAACTAATAAAAGATCATTTTGGGAGCAGCTGATGCAGCTTTTTAGGTTTTGCGCGCAGACGAAGACACATGATAAAGACGTTTTTATGCCATCGGAGGCAGGAGGAGAGGAGGATCAGAGCTCTTTTTGGCAAATGTCAAGATTCTTTCTGTTTGTTTTTCTTTCTTTTAAGTTCTTAACCTTTTCACCTTATTCATGGTGTCACCGACAGGTGTGGTTGGAGTGTGTGGGCATAACATCAATACTGTTTTATGCTTAAGAATGAAAAGACAAGTTCTGATATAAAACTACTCTCTACTTTCTTTTATAGTCCTTTATGGTAGCTATTTTTTAAATCTGTGGTCAAATATTTAGATGAAATATTAAAAAATATATAATACACAGTCACTTAATGCATAGTTTAAAGAAAAACTTGTTTTAATTTGTCAAATAAGTGGGTTTTCTGTGAAATTTCTTGAATACTTGAGGTTTTCTGACTACAGGAGGTGCATTTTTTTTAAATTTCTTTCATCAGATAGACATCTTACACTTCTATTACAAGCTCACTTTTGAAATAAAAAAGTAGTCTATGCATATCCTAATTATTAAAAGTATTAGTTTTATATCTCACATCTTGCACTTTTTTCTCCCACTCAACTTTACATTAACATGCTTGGTCAGCTTCTTTAGCACGTTTTTAAACTTTGACTTTCTGTCGCCCAACTTCCTTGTAAAAAGTGCCAATGACCCTCTGCTGCTGAACAACTAAGTCATTCTCTTCCCCTTGATTGTGCTGGACAGAAAATTGCCTAAAAGTTTCTGGAATGAAAATTTTCTGCCATATTTTGAACTTCTTAACGTTTTGATTCACTAAAATAGTTTATACTTTTTATTACAATGCCCCTGTAAACACATCTAGCATGAAGCTCTTGTGAACAAAATACTTCTTTTGAATTGGACGTGACACAGAATGGAGCTTTAAGATCTATTTATTTACAACATGAACACGCAAATGATTCCTTTTCCATTCACTTTAGTAGCTCTGTCAACAGTTCAACTTTCATCAACCGGTTAGCAAAGTGCGTGTTCATTGGATGTGCGTATCACGCTCAAAAAGAAAACTTAAGACGCCGTTTTCAAGCTTGTCTGAGCTTAAACCGCAGACGTTTTCCTCTTGCTTACCACTGGCGCCACCTGCTGTCAATCAGGCTAAACAACATGCGCTCTCCAAGTCCAACCACTGGAAAATGTTTCTGCCTATACTTTAAAATAAATCTTTAAATGTGATTCCCGTTTAATGCCTGGCATTTAAATGTCAAACCCCTTTAGCTTTTCCTCCCCTATAAAATGATTAAGATTTTACTGGGGGGGGAATTACAGCAAGCAGTCACTGTTTCCATCACCATGCAAACATGAAGATCCACCGCTTTTAACATTTGGGACTTTTGGCTGATTTAGTCTGAAACGTGCAGCTAAATAGTGTATTTTAAAAGGTTCTTTTTTTTTTAAATGACTTTCCAAATGAGCCAATAGACAAAAGCCTCTAAATTTGCCATGAGTTAAGCGCTTTAGACTGAAGACGTGATGGCAGCAGAAAGCAAATCACCCTAAATCTCCCTGTTCTGAAGAAGTCTTGTGCTCTGCAGGAGGTGTGCCCTGTTCAAAAGGAGAACAGGCTCTGGTGTTCTACTCTAGAGGCTCAAGGAGAGATAAGCGCGAGTAAATATAGCAGTTGAGTGTAATCCACTCGGTGCATTTCATTATCCCGTGAGTGTTCATCTCATGCTATGACAGTGGAGGAGACAGTTCACATCAATGGTTAAGGTTGTTCCCCAGGAGAGATTTATTCAAGTTGGGACCATACAAACCTAGTGAATGACACAAGGAGGTATTTATAATTTTCTTTTTATATCTGGAATGACATTGGTAAAGAGGGTGTGGAACGTTTTAAAATCAAAGATGCACAACATACAGCCACCTCTCACAGCTACTTCGTGAGATGCTAGTTGTTCCCATAAATAAGGCAGAATGCAAAGTCCATAGAAATGGAAAGTTAATACATTTAGCCAAATTGGACAGTGACATGACAACAAGAATTAGATGACTTTCTTCAGCTCATCGTACAACACCAGCACGAAGGCGCCGCCCATCCCTCTGAGCACGTTGGACCAGGCCCCCTTGAAGAAAGCTTTGCCACCCTCGTCACGTGCGATCTTGCGCCAGCAGTCGATGGTTCCACTGTACATGATGTCAGCTGTGGGAGAGAAAACAAAACTACATGAAGCCCAAACGGCCATTTCTGCATCACTAGAAACGTATCCACCGGGCTGGACACGCTCTTAAAATGACAATTTAAAAACAGACTCACCTCCTTTACGTCCAGACTGCATCATCATGCGTCTACGGACAGTATCGAAGGGGTATGAGGTCAGGCCAGCAACGGCTGTTACAGTCTGTGCGATCATCCAGCTCACCAATATGTGGGTGTTCTTGGGGTCTGGAAGCATACCTAGAGACAAAAATAAATAAATTAGAAACCACAACGACCCTCACCATATGCACCAATTATCCAGCATGAAGTCAACATACCCTTAGCTGTGTCATAGATGCCAAAGTATGCAGCCCTGTAGATGATAATGCCCTGCACAGACACGTTGAAGCCCTGGTACAAGCCCCGTATGCCATCGGACTTTGAGATCTTTATCAGACAGTCACCCAGACCCTTGAATTCTCTCTCCTGTCCCGCTTTTCCCACGTCAGCCGCCAGACGGGTACGGGCGAAGTCGAGAGGGTACACAAAGCAGAGTGAGGTGGCTCCCGCGGCTCCTCCGGAGGCAAGGTTACCAGCAAAGTACCTCCAGAACTGGGTGCGCTTGTCGACGCCATCCAGGAAGATCTTCTTGTACTTGTCTTTAAAGGCAAAGTTGAGGGCCTGGGTGGGGAAATATCTGATGACATTGGCGAGGTTGCCTCTCCAGAAGGACAGGAATCCCTGCTCCTTGGGGATACGGACGACGCAGTCCATGATGCCTTTATACTGCTTGTCGGCGGTGATCTGTTTGCTGGCATGCTGGACCTGGGAGAGTGAAAGGAAAATCATTAGGCATCTACTCAACAGCTAGACACATGAAAGTCACAAGGTTCTTCCATTGTGACCTTGTGGCAGGTTAAAGTTGTGAAAGTTGTTTAGTGGCTTTTCCCCCCACTGTTCCCTCTAATCACTGTCCTCTGGTAATCGCTGATAATGACTGCATTGATTAATCTCGAACTGATTTAGTTGTATAATAAAAGAAAAAATAACTTAAGTATTTAAAAGTGAAACCATTTTTTAATCTTTAAACTTCCCATTTCTTTGCAGTGCGAATGAGAACGGATGTAAAACTAGTTGACCCGGCTTTAAAAACCGGCGCCGGGCCTCCGTACTTTCGCCAACCGCTACGTTAGCAACTGCAACGGCTTTTAACTGTAAATAAAAGTGATATAAAACTCACCTCACATCAATAGCACTGCTATAATTGAAATATTATAATTAAAATGAAAAATAAGTAGGTGTGTCAGGATTGTACAGAGTGTACCAACGCCGCTACGAGCGTTTGTCCTTTGTTAGCTAAAGCTAACTACCGGCTAAGGTTAAGGCGCAGCGATGCAGTTAGCAACCGGGCTCGTGTAGGTCATCCTCACTTATGTGATGACCTTAGATCTTTTACTACGAAACTCAAGAATTTATTGCATTAAACATTAACGGCACGTATGGGCGTCTCGGTGAGCTTGTAGACGAGCAACAAGAACATTTAGCAATACTTCAGGATGTTCTTCGGTAGGGTGACACAAGCTACATGGCTAACACTCAATGAGCCTCCCGGAAGACGCATTTTTTCTTACCTGAAGGAGAAGCTTCACTCTTTCAATTGGGGCGACGGCTGTTTTGGAAATGGCTGCGGAGATACCGCCAGCCAAGAAATCCTTAGCAAATGAAACCGCTGTTTCACTCATGTTGCGATGTTCTTGATGTGCCTTTCAGGTAACCAGTATTAAACGATGTTTCCCAGCTGCCCTTAACGGCTGATGGCCTGCACCGACGAAATGGCCGATTGTGAAGTCGCGTAGAGGATTTATCTTGCCGGATAGCTCGCGATAATGCACGGGAACTCGAACAGTGAACCATTGGCCCAGCCTTCAACGTCATGATGGTTTTTACCAATAGAATGTCTATATTTAAATGACGTAGGCTAGCGTGCTGTACTTTTTTCCCAGGAAAGTAAATTCACGTGAAGTGAATCACTTGATTGGGACACAGAGCAGGAAGAACCTCAGAGTGGATTTTCTCGTTCTTATCTGGTTTCCGGTCCAGTGTCACCCTGAGAACAAGCTTACCTGACAGATAAAATCTGTATTGAGTAGAAACTATATAAACATTCAAACTGTCTATGATTAACTGCAGGTACTATTCAACAAATCAGAATAGCAGTTATTCAACAATTAATTTAATTTTGTAATTTATTCAAAAAGGAAAAGTCAAACATAAATTAGATTAGTAACTTATAAAGTGACATATTTCAGTTATTGCAGATAATTTAGATTATCCCATATTAAGCTCCATAGGAAAGTAAAGTGCTGCCCCCACACCAAAAAAACCCATCATACATAATAGTGATCAAAAGGTTTTTAGTAGATGGCTGTGTTGACTGTACTTAATAAAACATAATGGCAGTAGTGGTAGGAGTTTGTTCTGTAATCAGTGAGTTGCTGGTTTAATCCCTATTGTTGTGTCCTTGAGCAAAATACTTTCCCTGTGAATGGGGGAATGTTGTGTGAAGTGCTTTTGGATTCTCTGGTCTTGATGAAGTGCTAAACAACGACAGGCCATATGACATGGCTCCCAAAATAATGACTAACTATGTGTAAAAAGGTCACCTTCCTCCAGACTCTGGGACCATGATGTTTAAATGATATTGAAAAAGAAATTGTTTAACAGAAATGGGGAACTTTGGACTCCCCTTTCTCCTTAAGAAGCTTCTGATAGCCTGCTAACTTCTGTGTGTCTCTGTCTATATCTTGTGAAAATGCTCTTGAATTGACATTGTGAAGGACATTTTGTCCTTCCCCCCAACTTTTTATAAATATACTTGGTGTTAGGTAAATTGTATTATTATCAACTATTGGTTATACTTTTATAATGTTCTTACCTTATGTACTCTTATTTGTTTAGTCATATCTTTTAAGAAATGTTTCTGTATTGTTAATCACTTTGATTTTCTTTCTCAGAGGGCCTGTCTGAAGAAGAGCAGTGACAGCAGCTCTTCACAGAACACCCTGCTTTTGACCTGTAAAACCATCGCCGTGAAGATGTAGAACTTGCTCTGTTTGATCCTGGGTCAAGAACTAGATAATCTAGTGCAAGATAGATTGTGTTGTTAGTTAGTGATAATCTTGGCACCGTAACAGTCTGATGAAAGTGTTTCCCCCTCCCTTTAGAGTTACAGCGCTCTCTGTGGATCCTAAATACAATAAAAAGAGAGGGGCAGGCAAATGTGCTTTCAGAGCAGTAGGAGATTTGTAACTGAAAGCACATCTCTGTCTGTTCTCGCAAGTATTCAGAATCTAACTCTGTCTCCTTCCCTGTGTTATTTGGTCTGTGTTAATAGGTGTCAACTCTGACACTTGGATAAACCACTCTGTGACTTCTGACTAGTCAAGATATAAGTTCATTAAGATGCACTAGTAGCATTAAACTACTCTTTTTTTAAAACAAAGTAATGATAATGACATTATGAGCACAGTTGTTTTTGTTCTTTTGAGAATTTAAAATATTTTTTAACAATTATTTAAAAAAAAAACAGAAAAAGCCTAAAAATATGTATTTTTCTCTTACAAAATAATTGAGTGTTGCACATGTTTATATAAACATTACATTGCAATAATATCCTCCAAAACTCAGAATTCTAAGAGCAAGTCACAAGCCAGGGCACCTGCAACCAATTAACAGTTGCAAACAACACGAAAAAAATATCCCACCTTACAAAGCACACAGTTATAGGCATTACAAATATGTATAGTTTTCTAATTGTTTGTTAGGGCAGGATGTTATATATTTTTCAAGTGTTCGAAAAGATGTTAATAAAAATGGCTGTTGTCCAAAATATTTGAAATTGTGGACATTAGAATCGCCTAATGTAATTATGAATGCCTTTTGTTTAACTGTCTTTTTGTTAATAAGCAACCTTAACATCCATCCATCCATCATCTATACCCAATTATCCATGCAGAATCAGTCATATAGCATTGCCTAACTAACGTATGGGTTCGTTGCAATTTAATTCTCCACCAAAGTAGGTGGCTTTCCTATGTCATTTCTATGAAGAAGAAAAACGAACATTATTTTCCCAAACAATTTACTAACTAGATTACACCAAGGAAACACTTTTTTTCTATTTGATTTTATGTAAGTTTGGAGACTCCCTCTGCCTTCCACCTCCTTTACAGGCACTGCAAGTTACAGAGTAAACCAGGGGTGGGCAATCCTGGTCCTCGAGGGCCGGTGTCCTGTAACTCTTAGATGTCTCCCTGGTCCAACACACCTGGATCCAATAGCTGAATCACTTCCTCTGTTCAGTCAGGTTCTCCAGAGTCCTGCTAACGACCTCATTATTTGACTCAGGTGTGTTGAAGTAGAGACACATCTAAAAGTTGCAGGTGTCTGGCCCTGGAGTAGCCCACCCCTAGAGTAAACCTTCTGAATTCAGCATCTTGGGCTGTTGATGAGAAACCTTATGAAACACATGCCATATATGCATTTGTCCACCAGAGGGAAGCAAAAGATAACTTGGTATCAAGGAACCAAGATAATAAGACATCCATCTATTCATGATTCATCCATCCAAGTGTAGGTGCAGACTGGTGTGCACGTCTGGACAGATCACCAGTCCATCACATGGCAACTCTGAGACACACAACCTTGGCAGTGCACTCGCATCTAAGGGACATCTAGATTAGCCAATTAGTTTAACTGGTTAAAGTAAATGTACTTTGTACTGAAAGCCAGAATCCCAGGAGATCACACCACATGCAAGCTAAACTAAACTAAACTAAACTAAACTAAACTAAACTAAACTAAACTAAACTAAACTAAACTAAACTAAACCTAGCATAGGATGATCACAACTAAAAAGAAATGACTGCAAAACACATCTATCAATTATAATCAGATTTTGTTAGACAGTTGTGCACATTTTTTTTTATTTTTAGGGTATTCAAATTATTTACTACCATTACCAAACTTTGGAACTACGATTCATGATATGGTATTTGCCAGCTTGTAGGTCCTTTTAATTGACAGCAGATGTCAACAATAGTTAAAATCTTACATTTAGCAGAATTCAAATCTCACTCTGTGTGGAAGAACTTATTTTTAAACGTTTATGAATCCCTCCTTTTTGTTAGGATCTTCAGTGACCAAATTTCCTCATTTTCTGTATATGAGGAAAACACATACAAATCTTGGTCATTTTGACCCGAGGACAACAGGAGGGTTAAATATCAAAAAATGCAAAGGAAAGCCATTTACAAAACCCCCAAGATGAAACCTGTCTCATATTCTGATATAATCAAGTGAATATATGTTTGGAAGAACACCACTGCTTCAGATTTGCACATTTTGGACTGCAGGCATTAGTCTAACAAAACACCTGCTGCTGAACATGAAACTGTAGTCGGCATGAGAAAGGACCATGTCACTCCAAACATTGTGTTTCTTCCTGAGATGTGCAGAACATATTTTACAAATCAGAATGTGTTTGGACAACATGACACTGAGTGAGCATGAGCCTAAATATTCGGTGGACTAAAGGTCCCCCCACTAGTTCCCCCTGGGTCAGTCAAGTCCGGCTTATGATCCTGGATCCAGAACTGGACATTCTGTCCTGCTGCCCAGTACCTGTGAGACAAACTTCCTCAATGACGTTTTTTGTTTTTTTGCCGTTTTCTGAATTGCACTTGAGCTTCATTTATTCCCCCTTTTACCTTTACTTGCATTCCAATTGCAGAAGATGTTTGTCTTCTGTTCTATTCTTATTTTACTTTTTCTTTTTCACTTTTATTTTCCTTTGTTTGTGTGNGTGTTCGGTTTTTGATTATTTTTTTTAATATTCTGGCAATCATATTATGTGTTAAATTCCCTACTGGATTTTATATAACTGTCAAGGTTAAGTTATTAGTGAAGTTTAAAAAAAATGCACACAACATTTGGAACTTCAGGCACCAACTGGAAATTGGCTTTGTTCTGTCTTGGCGAGAAGCAGCCACAGGTATTCGAACAATGTTTTCATGCTGTGAGATGAGTCATTTTATGAACTTTGACAAGTTAATTTCGGCATAAGCTGTACATTTAATTGACTTTATTATTTTTGAAGCTAAGCTTTTCAAATTAGTCATTAGTAATTTCTTCATCAATGCACACATAAAAAGTATGAGGAGAGTTGAATTGCTTCTTGTGACAAAGAAGGAAATTATATTGAGCCTTTTACCTGCACAGCAGGCCAGACACAAAGAGGAAAAATACATCTTCAGGGCCAGAGGTGAGTAATCACATTTTAGTGATTCTTCTCTCAGGGTAAATACCTTTCAATTACATGGTTAGGCACAGAATATCTTTAATAGTCTCTAAATCAAATTACAGAAGGATAAAAGAGAAAATACTCTAAGTATGACTCTTCATTGAAGAGATTGGAACTTAGTTCATTTAATTTTACATTGTCTGCCCACTTATATTTTCAAGATTGTTTTTCATACAATCTAAAACCAGAAATTGGTATATACTATATGTGCAAACAATACTGTTCATTTTAGCTCCCAAACCAGCAGAGGGCCTAAAAGAGCCATCATGTTTGCAGACGGTATGAAACTTTCACAACTTCAAATGAGTAGTTTATAAAAAATTAAAAATATTGTTAAAAATGCTTCTGTCCATAAACAGTTAAGAAGAAACAGAAATCAGCTAGGATTTAATAGAACCAATGGATATGCTAGTTTTAATAATAAATGGTGAAATACAACTTGTCAGTTATTTTAACAGTCACAGTTTAGTGTCACTAATTATTTCTGCTGATTACCTCACAGTTCTCAATTATAGCCATAAAATACTGGCTCTAAGTGGAACCATTTAAACTCTCTCTGACTTATGGACTTTTATGCTGTGGGGGTTGAACTTTTTCAAAAAGTGTAAAGATTGAGTTGAGTATTAATATTGAGAGGGGAAACCAAAACCAACAGAATTTCAAGAGATTTATTTAGCAGACAGAACTTGAAATGTTGATAAAATATCACTTCTGATTTATTTTGACCAAAAACTGAATCTGTAATGATTAACAGCAGGAACGAGGATGAGTGGGATTCAGTACTGTTCAAAAAAATTCTTGAGAACAATAACAGTGTCTGTTTTTAAGTGGTTTTATTGTTGTGTAATAGTTATTTCTTGGCATTGGCTATACCTTTCTATCCTGATTAATTCAAAACAATAGTCTTAAATGAGCCCAGTACTGTTCATTGTTTGAAGTTAACATAATTAATTCATTTTCAGAAATTTGGTAATTGTGATTAAAAAACCTTTTTAAATCGTCTTCTACGTTTTCAATTGAAGCTTAACCGTGACATTAAAAGATTAAAAATCGCCTCCTTTCATTTTTTTGTTCCTACTGTCCACTTCCAGCTTTCCATGAACTTGACTGCAAAGATCCAGCTGTTCCTTCAACAGGAAACGTTTTGTCTTCCCCATTGGTACGTCCAGCCTGTTCAGGGACCAATCACGATGGGGCTTCGCCGCACTCAACGTCGGTGTGGACAACTGTGGAGCTGAGCTGCGCGTGGAATCCCACGCAGACGTGTAAAAGTGCAACGCGCGTTGGGAGACAGGTGCGTTCGCCTTTGCTGGGAGTCTTTACGCGGCGGAGAATCTAGGAAACCCATCTGAATGTTTCACCTTGTTCCGTACGAACCATAAAAATGAGGGGAGCGACAAAAATCGCGAGAGCTTGAGTCACTTCTGTTCAGTTTTGCCAACTTTGTGCAGCAGACGGTCCGATCCACTTCAGTCCGAGCGGACACAGCAGCAGCAGCAGGAGGCAGAGGAGGGCAGAGGGAGGCTGGATGAGGCAGGAGACGGGCAACTGAGCTTCAGCGAGCCGGATACCCGCTTCCCCATTCCGCAGCTGTCCCCCAATGTCACCGGACAGGATGATGATCATTGGACTTTTGCTCAATGTCTTTTCTCAGGGTAAGGAGCATTTATCATTTAATTGCACGAATCCGTTGGTTTACACACATTGTTTTTAAGTGTCGCATTTTCATGCACATGCATTTTAGATTCAGACCCCTTTACTCTGATGTCCCTAAATGCATTGCATTCCTCTAATTGTCGCAAAAAATCTCAATGAATAGGAGTTTATTGTTTTGGCACGCAGGGACTTTCATAGGGTATGAAAACTTTTCAGTCTATTTAGTAATTAGAAATGTAACATCAGGATAATAAACTTACATTATATTTTTATTTAAAATTTTGTGCAATATTGTGAGCAACTTATTTTAGAGAACATCAGTAACCTTAGCAGCTCTATATTTTTAAAATTTCATACATAAAATAGCAAGGAAATTTGAATCTTTGAGTAAGATGTACATTATTACTCTGAAATTTTGTTCATTTTGCTAAAGGGATTTTGTATTTGAGGTACAAAAATTTGTGTACATAAATGTTGGGTAGTCCTTAAAATAGAAGAACAAAGGGAAAAGTGTGTGTGTGTGTGTGTGTGTGTGTGTGTGTGTGTGTGTGTGTGTGTGTGAGATAGAGAGACTTTGTCAGACAGAGACAGAGATGTTTTTCAAACCAACAGAATGCAGCAAAAATAATTCACTCTAGGTTCAAGGTAAGCTACTGAGACATAAAGTCAAAGAGGTTTATTAAATCATAGAGCAGGAAAAGTGTTTTCTATGTGGATGACATCATTGGGTCAGGTCTGTTATCTTTGCCTTGGACCAGATCCAGACAAAGGCTCTTCAAAGTATTGACTGGACTGTCCTGGGCTGCTGCAAATATCACACATGAATTTTTAAACACTTTAGTTCTCAGTACTAAATTAGAGCTCAAGTAAAATTGAAGTAATGATTTAAATCTTTATATGATCACAACAGGTTTGGAGAATCCATTTGTCTTAGCTGATGATCAGATGGAAACAAAGCTGTCCAGAATAGTTCACACTTTCAGCTTTCTATAAATAAGTTGTTACGACCGAAGCCAAAGATCCGAGCTCGGCTGGTAAAGAAAAGTAAAAGAAAAACCTGTTGGTCTTTTATACAAAAACATATCAATTTAATCAGTGCTGTTGTTTGAATTTCATGTTTCCTCCTGTTTGCATGCATCCCGTTGAATGACTTTTATTTAGAGCACCTCTCTCGTCTCTCAGTGGGTTCAACGTCGCTGAGACGCAAGCAGACATTATAATTGCTTGGATTATGACAAGATCAGAGGAGAAGCTTCTCCACACATCCGGCTGCATCCCGATAATGTTGGCTGTGGGTGACCATTAGAGATTAGGATCGCTGAAAATGATTAAATGCTTTTCTTGTTAATGTCAAACTGCTCATGCATTCTGTGTGTCACACAAAGTACTTAGCTTAGGTGGAATCACACCAAGCAAAAACATTCATTTTCAAGTGCCAATTAATTAAGATCTGACTCATTACACATGCAAATGAGATACTCTGTCATGATGTCAGCTCTTCCTATTATACCTGATTGGAAATCCAAAAATATTTGACTCAAAGTTTGTCATTAACGTCGCCGAGGACTGTGGGTTGTGCAGAACGGAGTCTTAAATCTGCGTCTGTTTATATTTAATTGTCATTGGTCGTTTCTGCTACCTCAACAATGCTGGCGGGAACTTCAGAATAAGAGTGCAGCCTCCCCAGCTTGTCTGTCATCAAGACCAAAATGAAAGAACATGAACTAACACAGCATCTGCTTGTATCTACAGCAGATTGTGTGTCTGCCTTAGGCAAAACCTTAACAGATGATTTTGTACGTCTTTAAGTTAAAAGACATACTTTCATATTCAAAGTAATCTTTTCATGTTTCTGCTGCCTGTGGGTTTTTATGTGACAGGCCAACACAAAGTGGTGGCGGTGAATTGTTTTCAAATAATTTTGAAGTAAGAATCTGAAATGTATGGGATGCATTTTTATTCAGATACACCCATGCATTGTATAATCACCTTTCGCTGCAGTTCTGGTTCTGTCTGATGGGGTAAGTCGCTACAAGCCATGCCGACTGGAAATTTGAATGACAAAAATGTCTCATGCATTTCCAGATTTGATGGAGTGGATGTGTAAACATTGATTTTCAAGCCTTACGACAGATTCTCAAGTAGGTTTAGGTCTGAATTTTGATTGACTATTATCTTAAACACTTCATTTTTTAGCTCCAGCTGTATGTTCACACAAAAAGAGCATTTTCTTAGTCTTTCAACGACTGCTTTCTTCTTACCTATCTTCTATTAAATGCTTAATTGCTTTCCTGTCAACTGATTGGTACACAGTTTCCCCATCTGTGCGAATTTCTGCAGCTCATCCAAAGTTATCATAGGCCTTTTTGGCTGCATCTGTGACTAACATCAGTTTTGATGGAAAGCCATGTGTTTGT